>CAJHNH020000973.1:0-174303 GCA_905116865.2 Candidula unifasciata | reverse complement strand
GCAATATTAGGATAAAGCGCAGAGTAAATATAATTCTGTCTCTTTAGAACCAGAAGAACTTATTACAAGTACTAACTTCTGGAATCACTGAGATCGTCTCGTGGACAATATATATATATATATATATATATATATATATAGTATATATATATATATATATATATATATATATATATATTTCTATATATCTCTATCTCAGTCTCTACATATATCTCTGTCTCTCTCTATCTCTCTCCCTCTAACTCTTTCTCATTCTTGCTCTATCTCTATCTCTCTTAGTCTCGCCCTATCTTTCTGTTTCTCTCACTATCTCTCTCTATTTCTCTCTCTATCTCTATCAGTCTCTCTCTCTCTCTCTCTGCTTCTTCCCTGCTCCAATTTTCCCATGCAACTACTGAACGTAAATTACCCGGTGCAACCCTTGACCTCCGGAAGTAAGATTCTAGAGGAGGTCGTGACAAAACCAAACAGTTAAGGGGTCACGACACGGCATTTTTTTTCCCAATTTATGACAAAATATCACTTTTTCAATGTGTTCGGTTTTTTTTTTTTTTTTTTAGTTCGGCATTCGTAGAATAGATTACACACAAAATTTATGTCATTTGTAAACAATTTAGCATTGAAAAGTTAATACTAAAGACACCAACCCATGCACTTTTTTAAGATTAAAAAAAAAGTTTAAAAGTCATTTTTCTCTATATTTCTGTTCTTTGTGTGTGTGAAATCCTAAAATCTCAGCTAAGATGAAATTTGATATGGATACTCCCTAAACAATATTATAGGGACCGGTCTTACTGGGGTTGAAGGTTAAAGTGACTTTATTGCACTGGGTTGTATCCCATATAACTCGGCCTCTATCCACAGAAAGGCAAGCCGCCTGCCGAAAGCGCTGCAATGAACTCGAACGCTGTCGCTCCGGGGACGACCCAGGGATCAGCGTAAAAATTGTACTCGCGAATTAAACGGCCCAGCTGTGAAACGAACCCACATACTTCAAAGCGCGAGGCAAACAGCTTGGCCACCTCGGCACAGAGACCTCCAAGATCTCGGGGATTGTACTGCAACGTCCTCGACACGGTAAAGGATACGCCACTAACTTTTACTTAACCCCCCCCCCACCCCCACCCCCGTGTGGGTTCCGGGACCCCACTGTGGGGAAAACAAGCATAGACCCACTGACTCCCTAAGAAGCATGTCGTAAGAGTCCACCGACTTAGGGCTTCCTTTGAAGTCGGAGTGCATCTGCCTGAGAGGCAAGGAACCAACATTCTGGATAAAAATCAGTCAGATCTGTAAAACAGAAGCACACGCAACTCAGGTCCGGGAACAAAGCCAAACTCCAAAAATGGACGAACAACCAGGTCTTTCCACCGGAGTTTATAGCCGATGAACGCAAACAACAACAATAATAACAACAACAACAAAAACTTTATATTTGCAGGTGACAATATTCCAAGAGTGTCAGCCTGAATTCCTCCATGATCTGGTCCTAAAGATGAAAGCCTACATCTTCACACCTGGTGACCTCATCTGTCGAAGAGGTGAGGTAGCCAGGGAGATGTTCATCATTGCAGACGGCGTCGTGGAAATCATCAGGTAAGACAGTGTTTCCAAAACTATTCTTAGTCGCGACTCAATTTCTTTTTTAATTACAATGTTTCCACAGCGCCCTAACCTAAGTAAAAATATAAATATTCGTACGTACGAGATCAGAACAAATAAAACTGGTGTATCTTTGAAGAGGTTGCGGCTCCCCGGGGCGCCGTAAAGCACAGTTTGGGAACCACTGAGATAAGGAAAAGGTAAAGTAGCGTTCAAAAGTTGTGTCTTCAAATTTTAACAAAGATCACGAAAAATCGTTTACGGATCGACAACAGTTTCTGCATGTGGTCCTACATTTCTAATGCACAGGTGCTGCTGGGAGTCGCCGTGGCTTAGCGGCTAGAAGCTCGCGTGCGGATCGGAAGGTCGTGGGTTCGCTCTCTGGCGGAGCCAGACCTTTTTTCAAAAATGACCTTAGCTCCCATGTCGACCCAGTCTTGAGTAGGTAAAGAGTGCAGTCCCTGGAAATAAAGGCGGCCGGCGTGATGCTAACCACATCACCCATCTTGTGCCGAATGGTCTTTAAAATATAGGTCTAGCCGTATGTGCCTAAAGGCGTAGAAAAGTGTAATTTCAGGTGCTGCAGCTTTTTTAAAGCGGCGAATATATTTGATCTTTGTTTTTGTAATAACTGGGGTACCCTTAGGCAGTAATGGACACATGCGTGGATATTGTATGGAAATAAGTTCTCATGTGCAGTGATGCATGGGAATTAGCCTATCATGCATACAATGAAACATTTCATTCATCTAACTCACGGGAGGTTAATGCTGCAAAGTGTTCAGTGCCTCGAATTATCGAATTATGATACTTCCAGTGGATATGTGAGTGTGTTTTAATTTTTTTCGGATGCTTGATTAAGAGAAATGTGGCTAAAATTCGTTAAGCGGAAAAAACTGCACTTCTGGGAAAACTAGTTTTGTATGTGTGAAACATTTTCTTATGTCTGATAATATTGCATCTCATAAATACATGTATCATATATTTACATTCTTCTTTTTCTTTCCTCTACTCATGGAATGCCTTGCAGCGTCAGGGCCAAAAGAGATCTCTAGAACGGGCTCTTCTGTTCGCTTCGTATAAAGTAATTTTTAGTGTCTCTGATATTTCTGCGGTCCATATTCTGCGTGGTCTACCTCTGGGTCTGTTACCGTTGTATCTGTATAACATTGCTCTCTGTGGTACCGTGTCTGATGCCAGTCTTGTTACATGACCAAACCATTCGATTTGTTGTTTACTTAAAAAGTTCAGTATTGGTTCTGTGCCGATTCTCCTCCTGATATCATCATTCCTAAGTCGATCTTTCCTCTTTCCTCGTTTCACCTAGCATAGTAAGTAAACATTCAATTTCTCGCCTGACTATTATCCTTTTGTTTTCTGAAGACAGTGTCCATGTTTGACACTTATAGCATAGATTTGGTAAGAATATTGTGTTGAACAGTGTTCTTTCAGTATTCATATTCACACGCTTGCATTTCAAAATGTGTGCCTTTTGGCCTAAAACTTGACTGGCTTTGTTGCATCTTTACTGGATTTCTTACTTCCTTCGTATTCAAGAAGAAGAAAAAAAAAATGCTCCCTGGATAAGTAAAATCCTTCGCTTGCTTTAACTAGTGTTCATCAATTTGGATATTGGTGTTTCTTACTTTTCTGAAGCATGTCATCACTTTTGTTTTGTCTACATTGATCTGCATATTACAGTTGTCACATCCTGATCACAAATTAAATGAGAGAATGCCTTCAGATATTACTGACGGTCGTGGTTCGCGCTTAAGGCTGCGAAAACAAACATGAAAATTGGCAGTGTCATTACTTACAACTTAAAATCAATCCACTGCATTGTAACTGTACAGTTTATTTTAAAATGAAAAACAAGTGGTATTTCGTTGTTTCCCGAGGACGGTACGAGAGTCGAAATGTGAAAGAGATAAACCCCCAAAAATAAATGAATTCTTCAGAAACAGCTATGGGTACTGATGCTACTAATAATTCTGGAGAGGGCACAAACTTGTAAATTGTAATTTTATGTTTATAGTTTCTTTCTTATTTGCAAATGTAAATTACCATAAAAGGAAGCCGCCGTGGTCAAGCGGTTAGACGCTCGGCTGCGTGTCGGAAAGTCGTGGATTCGGTTTTTGACGAGAGCCGAACTTTCTTCAAAAATGACCTTGGCTCCCAGGTCGACCCAGCCTTGACTGGGTACCAGGTACTGTCCTTTAAAGTAAAGGCGGCGAACTCATGCTGACCACATGACCTATCAAGTGCCGTTTGGTCTATAAAATATAGGTCTAGCTCTGTATACCCAATACGCCTAAAAGGCGAGAAAAAAGGTCCTTCGCTTCACTTTACTTTCCACGCCTTTATGTGTATTGAGACTTTTAGCGCTAGACCTTGTTTTTATAGACCAATCTACACTTGGTGGGTGAGCCATCAACATCAGATCGACTGCGTTTACCTTCCAGGAGTTTTCCTTGTGCCCATTTAAGGCTGGGTGGACCTGAGAGCCAAGTTCATTTTTGCAGAGAAAAAAATAAGTCCACTCTGGTTCCCCTTGGGACTTGAACCCATGATCTTCGTATCCGCAAGCGAGCGTCAAACCGCTACACTCTTTGAAGGCAGAGTGCAATATTCTTGTTTTTCTGTTGGCAGCGAGTCAGGCGTGATGTTGAAGCGGATGGGAGCTGGAGACTTCTTCGGGGAAATTGGCATTTTAAACCTTGATGGAGGAATCAACCGGTGAGTTTTGTCTGCTTTCACTGTGTTCGGTCTGCTTTCAGTGTGTTCAGTCTGCTTTCAGTGTGTCCAGTCTGCTCTCAGTGTGTTGAGTCTGCTTTCAGTGGGTTGAGTCTGCTTTCACTGTGTTCAGACTACTTTCTCTGTGTACAGTCAGCTTTCACTGTGTTTAGACTGCATTCAGTTAGTTCAGTCTGCTTTCAGTGTGTCCAGTCTGCTTTCATTGTGTTCAGTCTGCTTTCATTGTGTTCAGTCTGCTTTCATTGTGTTCAGTCTGCTTTCAGTGTGTTCAGTCTGCTTTCAATGTGTTGAGTCTTCTTTCACTGTGTTCAGACTACTATCTCTGTGTACAGTCAGCTTTCACTGTGTTTAGACTGCATTCAGTTAGTTCAGTCTGCATTCAGTGTGTCCAGTCTGCTTTCAGTGTGTTCAGTCTGCTTTCAGTGTGTTCAGTCTGCTTTCATTGTGTTCAGTCTGCTTTCAGTGTGTTGAGTCTGCTTTCACTGTGTTCAGACTACTTTCTCTGTGTACAGTCAGCTTTCACTGTGTTTAGACTGCATTCAGTTAGTTCAGTCTGCTTTCAGTGCATTCAGTCTTGTCCCAAAGTTTCCGATCTAGTTGCAATGTAACAATATACTATAGGAAGCTGAACCTGTGAGGGCTTTCAGGCACTGATACCATCCCCCCCCCCCCCCGTCCCCCGTGCTTTTTGCATAAAATAATGTTTTGGTGATCAAAAACCCCTCCCCGGCCAACATCTTAAAAATATGGGTAGCAGCAAACCTCCCCCCCCCCCCTTAAGCACTCCCAGCAATCTTTCTGCAGACCCTCTTTTTTTATTATTTCATATCTTTTTTACGTGTGTGTGTGAGTGTGTGTGTGTGTGTGTGTGTGTGTGTGAGTGAGAGTGTGTGTGTGTGAGTGTGTGTGTGTGTGTGAGTGAGTGTGTGAGTGTGTGTGTGTGAGTGTGTGTGTGAGTGTGTGTGTGTGTGTGTAAGTTTATGTGTGTGAGTGTGTGTGTGTGAGTGTGTGTGTGTTGAGTGTGTGTTACTGTGTGTATGTGTGTAAGTGTGTGTGTGTGTGTGTGAGTGAGAGTGTGTGTGTGTGAGTGTGTGTGTGTGTGTGTGAGTGTGTGTGTGAGTGTGTGTGTGTGAGTGTGTGTGTGTGAGTGTGAGTGTGTGGGTGTGTGTGTGAGTGTGTGTGTGAGTGTGTGTGTGAGTGTGTGTGTGTGTGTGTGTGAGTGTATGTGAGTGTGAGTGTGTGAGTGTGTGTGTGAGTGTGTGTGTGTGAGTGTGCGTGTGAGTGTGTGTGTGTGAGTGTGTGTTAGTGTGTGTGTGTAAGTGTGTGTGTGTGTGTGTGAATGTGTGTGTGTGAGTGTGTGTGTGTGAGTGTGTGTGTGTGTGAGTGTGTGTTAGTGTGTGTGTGTAAGTGTGTGTGTGCGTGTGAGTGTGTGTGTGTGTGTGTTTGTGTGAGTGTGTGTGTGTGTTTGTGTGTATGTGTGTGTGTTTGTGTGAGTGTGTGTGTGTTTGTGTGTGTGTGTGTGTAATATGCAATTTAGCACATGTTAGTAACTATTATTATTGCACGATTAAAAAAGACGTAGGACCCCTGAGACACACCTACAATTGTTTGCTAGCTCTCAATGGAGCATAGGCCCTCAACCAACTGACGCCAAGTGATTCTATCCTTCGCTATTGCATGCAGCTCTCCCCATGTCCTCTCCATCTTTTTAACTTCACTCTTTCGCTCCCTTCCCCGTGTGTTTGTTGGTTTTCCTTTATTTCTCTCCTCTGTGGGTTCCAGTCCAAAGACATTCTAGTTAAATTGTTCTCAGGTTTGTGTTCTCAGATTTGTGTTCTCAGGTTTGTGTTCTCAGGTTTGTGTTCTCAGGTTTGTGTTCTCAGGCTTGTGTTCTCAGGTTTGTGTTCTCAGGCTTGTGTTCTCAGGTTTTCCCAACGTATGTCCACTGGAACTTGCAAAGTTCTCTCCCAAAGCTCTAAGTTAGTGATTTTATCATACTAGTTCATCATCATCATCGTGTACCCAGCCAACTGGCAACTGGCGCTCATGCATCTCCACAGATCACTATCCCTGGTTGCCTGGAACAGCTCTCTTGATGATATTCATCCATGCCATGGTTTCAGCCCATCCAGCATCATCTCTCTTGGTCTGCCTCTACCCCTTTTTCCACTGATCTCTCCAGTTGTCACGATGTTCTCCAATGTCTCTCTTCTCATTATGTGGCCAAAGAACAGTGTTTCTTTCTCGTTGTTGTATATAGAGATCTACTTTCTCATACTAGTTAATTCCCTCTATTCTGCGCAGGCACTAGTAAATGAATATTCGTAGTTTATTCGTCGCAATTGTCTTAGTTGTTCTCCTTTGTTGAAAGATAAAGGTAAAGTCTAGAGATGTAAACCAGCGTCATTGCACGCGGTTATAAACCAAAAGTGCTCTGCCACCAGTACGGACATTTGATAAGAAACTATCCGCCTGTGACGTTTCTCCATTTACCCTAGAGTGTTAACTCTGGTTCCCATTACCTAGAGTCTGTGTGAACCCCGGGAACCATCCGGTTTTGATATCCGGCCGTGGGCTGCAGCGAGTCGCCGCTGGATTTGAAAGCGAGTCTCCTATCGACTGCGCTAACGCGACCCGCACTCCATACAACAGTGCTGATCTGGCATTAGAATTAAACATTTCAAGTTTAGTATGTTTTAATTTCTGTTGACCTCCACAAATTCCCTGGTGCTGTGAAAACTCCTCTTGTCTTTTGTTTTCGTATTTTAATGTCTCGTTCAGGCCCTCTTCCCCGCCCCCCCCCCCCTAATACTTATCTACAAAGAGCTTAGTTCCTGTTTTATTGTGCAATAATATTAATTATTATTATTTCACAATTAGATACAGCTCCCCACCCCCCCCCCCCCCCCCAATCCTAAAATTTTATTGGAGGGGTGGGCTCAACATCCCCTGTCCCCCCGCCCTTCTCGTGTTTGTTTTTTTAATGCTGTAGCGGTGTGCATGCACCATAATACAATTATCTGGACGGAAAGAAAAGTGCCAGCCAAGGTACAGTAAAACGTAAGGGACCCTTTTCAACACCTTTAAGTCTTTTGAGCCTATAGTTTTAGACCTATATTTTATAGACCAATCGGAACTTGGTGGGTGATGTGATCAGCACCACTTAGGTAGCCTTTGCTTCCCAGGACTGTACCTGGTACCCACGCAAGGCATGGTTGACCTGGGAGCCAAAGCAATTTTTGAAAAAGAAAAAAAACAGTTTGGTTCAGTTAGGACTTGAACCCACGACCTCCTTGTCCGCAGGCGAGCGTCTATGCGCTAGGCAACGGCGACTCCCACCAACCAAGGTATCATGCAATAAAAACATTTTTGTGTGTGTTTGTTCAACACTTCCCTGCCTGCTCAAATTTCTCAGCACATTTTCTGAAACAGTAGTTTGTCATTGCTTTCTGGACGGTCGGCTTCCCGATACCACTGTCTAAACCTGACGCAAGGAGCATGGCTGGGATCGAACTGGGCACCCCGGCATTACGAAGCGCGTTCGCAACGCCTTAGCCCCAAACACCAACAGACTGAGTTAACAGAGAAAATTCCAGATTCCTGTTTTAACCTCTAAAAAAGATATAATTGGTTCACTCGTAATCACAATGGACTTTTCTAGTTGAGTTGAGTCAAGAATTAACATCACAGCACTAGGGGCATTCCCATGCATGCTCCGTCCTTATCTTCAGAAGCCAGCGCAGAATTCTAATACTGATGGTACCGGTCACAATCTGGTTATATGTCCGTCTTGCCTTTCCTCTGAGTGTAGTGAGCCGGCCAGACTCTCTGGTTACACCCTGGTGCCTCATTCTCTCCAGGCCAGAATAATCTTCTATCTCTACTGATTCCGTTGCTTGTTCCCAAAGAACCTTGACCACATCTGCCTTGTCATGTATTGGACTTCTCCTGTAGTTTGATTATTTCTAAAAGTTCCACACAGTCAAAAGCTTTCGTATGGTCAGTGTAGCATAAGTGAAGATCACCGTAAAGACCTCCCTGTTACCCTATGGAAAGTAGTAGACGCCTCTGCAGATACATTCAAATCCAAAATGACAACAATCTGACTGGGAAAATCAGATTAACTACTGACAATCTCATTGTAATGCTTTTGCTATGTTCCCGATTGGGCGTCGTCGCTTGCCCCTTCATTGAACAGTCGTGCCTGGGACCAAAACACCACACACGCCATGTTGGCTCCACTGTAAGGGGGAATCTAGACAGTGATGGTAATCGTACGCCTGTTTTTCTTCTCCAGCGGTTCTAAAAGTGTCAGAGGCTTACAGCAACACGAAGGACTATTAAAGCAATTAAGCTATTGAAGAGAATATAGTAACGAGTTACGGATTACAGTTTAGTGTCGACCTATGGATGACAGTTTAATATCGACTTATGAATGACAGTTTAGTATCGACTTATGGATGAATGTTTAGTATCGACTAATGGATGATAATTAAGTATCAAGTTATGGATGAAAGTTTAGTATCGAGTTACGGATTACAGTTTAGAATCGACTTATGGATGACAGTTTAGTATAAAGTTATGGATGAAAGTTTAGTATCGACTTATGGATGACAGTTTAGTATCGAGTTATAGATAAAAGTTTAGTATCGACTTAGGGTTAACAGTTTAGAATCGAGTTATGGATGCAGTTAAATATCGAGTTATGGATGAAAGTTGGGTATCAAGTTTTGAATTAAAATTTAGTATCCACTCATGGATGACTGTTGCATCGATTTATAGATAGAAGTAGTAGTAATATTTTCACCCTACCAGGACATCACACAGGCGACATAAAGTGCCACCGTGTGGATGAGGATCACCCGGGGAGAGATCCCAGAAACCGCGTTCAGCAATTAGGCTATATTTATGGCCGGGCTAAAGTGCGGCCCCTGGCAAGAGTAGGGCTTCAAAATAACGAAAAATTGCATCCAGCTTGGGGATGACTAAGATTATAAGTGTGCCAGGTAAGTATAATTTATGGATGAAACTTTGTCCATGGTATCCTGGGAACGCTGCTATAGCTTTTCAGCTCAAAAGCCCTAATTTTCTTCCTCAGGGATTGTGGGATAGTCAATGATTCACATCTGTACGTTGCCACAGGGAAGATGCATGCTTTCAGAATGTTGACTTTCATGTCCTTGCTAGTGCTAAACTATAAACTGTTAAAGCTGTTTAATCAGTAAAAAAGTATTACAGGGAAGTTTGAAGTTTAAACAACGGATCAATATCATGGCACAAGGGTAGTAACCCATAAGTGCTTAGTTTTTCTTCTAACTCAAGTCTGAGTCCGACGAAACTCAGCACAGTGCACAGGCTCTGTTACACCGGTGAGATTCTTGAAAAACTTTGCGTAGATTTTTAACACCAATTTTGCCCGGGCAGCGCTGTTGGGCTACTCTTTTCGATTTCCAACTGCCAAAGGATTTTTTTACTTGCGCAACAGTGGACACGGGCGTTCAATCTCACTACCCAGAGACCAGGGAGAATTACTAGAAGTCCAAGTCGAGGTGAAAAAATCCCAGCCCTTATGGGGGATTGAACCCGCAACCTCTAGCACTCGAGGCGAACACCATGCCTGGAGACCACGCAGCCCCATTACAGGGTATCTCTCCGTAACAATAACAGGGCAAACAATAACAGGGCAAACAATAACAGGGCAAACAATAATGGGCAAACAATAACAGGGCACTATGTAATCCCACAGAAAATTATTAGCTTAGTAAAGGCAACATATACATACATGAAATGTCGAGGTCTTCATGAGGGAAAGCTAACATCCATTTGAAAAAAGAATGTTGAATGTTGAATTAAAAATCGACATCACAGCACTCGGGACACACTCATAAGCGTTCCGTCCCCATCTATAGCAGCAAGCGAAGTGTTAAAAGTCCGAAGGTACCAGTAACTGTCTGATTGTATATCCGTCTCGCCTTTCCCCTGAGTGTCGAGCGTCGGCCAGATCACCTGGTAACTCCTCTCAGACCGTAATGATCCATCCGTTCCTCGGCACTGTTCACTCGTTCCCAAAGGGCCCTCACAACATCCAGCTTGTCATACATAAGTTCACCACCAATAGGTGCAGAACCAGCCGGTCTATCTGCCTGCTCATTTGAAATAAGAAGAGAGTGCGACGGGGATGTCTTATGTCGCCTTTCCTATTTTTACTGGCAATCAATTAGAATATGAAAACAGCAACTGTCAACACCAGGAATAGAATTCAGCGGATCCCTACAAAACAGCTTGATGATCTGGACTTCGCTGATGATATTTCTTTTCTGTCCCACTTAAGGAATTCGATGCAAGATAAATTAACACTAGAGGGCGGGTGGGGGGGGGGGGGAACTACACGCGATAGCGAAGGATAAAACGACTTGGTTGAGTTTGTTAAGAGCTTATGCTAGATTGAGAGTTAAAAAGGCAGAAGAATCGGTAAACAACTCCAAAAAAAATTCATGGGGTTGGTTCTGCAACGTCCTGTAAAGGATTGGTAACTTACCGGCTTAGTAATGCAGGCTGGGTGTACTTAGTTAGTTGGGATATGATTATTGCACTCCGGTCATGTCGATAGGTGCTCAGACCCTTCCCTCAATATAAACCCCAGCGTCCTGTGACTAATAGTTGCAGTTCTTTGTTGATTGATAAGTCTTTTTGTATACCCGGTGTGTCTCTTGTTTTTGGCTATGCCGATCTAAACTTCAGAGTCTTTCATTCTGGTGAGCGATGTGGAATCGCAAGTCCTCCACCCTTCCCACTTCTCGGAGGGCAATACTAATATCAAGACTGTAGGTAACATGATCTTAGTGCAGTCAGTCTGTCTCTCTGGTCTCTTATTTCTCTCTCTGTCTCTATCTGTCTATGTCTGTCTCAGTCTCTCTCTATCTCTCTCTGTCTCTCTGTCTCTATCTCTGTCTCTGTCTGTCTCTCTCTCTCTCTCTCTGTCCCTGTCTCTCTCTGTCAATGTCTCTCACAGTTTCTCTCTGTGTGTGTGTGTGTGTGTGTGTGCGTGTATACGTATGCTTTTGTGAGTATGCTCATGTATGCATGTGTGTATGTATGTGTATGTATGGAACTGTATGTATGGGTATTTGTGAGGGTGTGGGTTACTGTGTGTGTTTGTATAAGAGTATACATGCAAGTGTGTGTAAGTATCAGTATGTGTATGCTTGAGAGTATATGTGTGTGTATTTATGAATGTGAGAGTTTGTATGTATTATTAGAATTTATGAACGTGTGTGAGTGTTGTATGTATGAATGCGTGTATATAAATGAATGTATTATATATGATACGTAGGTATACATAATTTATGTCTGTATGTGATGTTTATGTGTCTAGGGCGTGTGCATGTGTGCATGTATGTAAATATTCTTTCTCGCTCTCTCTCTCTCTCTCTCTCTCTCTCTCTCTCTCTCTCTCTCTCTCCTCATTATGTGTGTGTCTATATACCAACTCTCTCTGAGTCTCTCTCACTATGTGTGTTTCTCTCTCTCTCTCTCACACACACACACACACACACACACACACACAAGAACACACATAGATACGTGCTGGGCCGGGCCCTTCCAGAAACGATATGCAGCGTCTTTTGAGGCCGTTACATCAGCCTGGTGTTAAATTAGCCATGGAAAAGATCCCTTGGACGGGAGGATACAGCTTGGGCGCGTTTGGTTTAAGTCTGGCTGCCTTTTTTAGATCCAAGTCTTCTTCGACGGAGAGTATTTCTTCCCCCTCACTGCTCCCCTCCTTTCAGGGCGGCTATGTTATGTATTTAATCCTTAAGGAGAACACTCCTACGTGGGCGTGTGTGGGTGGGCTGAACATGAATTTGTATCTAAATGTGTGGGCTGGTGTGTGCGTGGGAGAGGGGGGGGGAGGGGGAGAGTTGTGTGGGTGGCTTTTCTTTTAATGACTGATTAATTTTCTTACAAACAACGGGGGATGGGCTTTTTTTAAAACCGATTTATGTCCTCCATTGTGGTTACCAATTCACTGTGGAGCCTTTGCACCGCAATTAGGGAGCCTGGGCATAGGAATACTGGGGCTTAGTCACCGGAATATTGGGGCTTAGGTGTATGTAGTATGGAAGCTTAGACTTCGGATTGTAGGGGCTTAGGCAACAGAATTTAGGGGCTGAGGCACCGGAATATTGGGGCTTAGGTGTATTAGTATGGAGGCTTATACACCGGAATTTAGGGGCTAAGGCAACGGAATTTAGGGCTTAGGCACCGGAATATTGGGGCTTAGTCACCGGAATTTGGGGCTTAGTCACCGGAATATTGGGGCTTAGACACCGGAATATTGGGGCTTAGTCACCGGAATATTAGGGCTATAGGCCCTTTACCGACCACTACTAAACGCCCACTTTTCGCAAATTATAACGTCTGCGTCTGAGGCGTATGTGTTGCGAACGCGCTGCGTAATTCCGATGTACCGGGATGGATTTCAGCTGAGGGCGATTCGGAAGCAGACCGTCTTGCGTTGGTTTTACCAGGGAGGCTCAAGAGCCGACTGTTCATGAAAGCAATAGTAAACTACTGACCGTAAATTTGCCTAGTGAAAGAAAAAAAACAAAAAAAAACAGTTAACAAAATCTGCAGAGATGTGGTTTTATAGATGAAGGTTGAGAATACGGTGGACAGAGAAAAAGGAGCAAAGAAGATGTCTTGAAAGAAAGTGACTCATGAAGAAAACTGATGACCCACATCAGAAGGTGACAGTCTACATTCTTTGGTCATATCATGAGAAGGAGAAAACTGGAGTACATTGTGGCGGTAGAAAAGTTGGAGGGGAGGAGAGGCAGAGGAGGGCAAAGAGAAAATATGCTAGAGTTTGACGCCATGGCATGGAGAATATTTTCTGTCAGAGTCTACTGAAAGTACACGAGACAGAAGGTTGTGGAAAGATATGACTACTAATGCCACACGGCATAGACTTTAAGAAAAAGATACCTTTACAACAGAGTGAGCAACCGACAGACTGTGAGGGTAGTATTGCTGATGTCAACGCTTCTTCTCTGTCTAATTCGCAAAAAGAAATAGAGGAGAAACCACAGCAGCCGTATAAATTATATGTATATAAACATACAATGTATTGATTAGCAATAATTAAAGAAGTAGTCCGGGGCCCTATTATAGTGAAAACAAGAATAGACCCACTACCTACACAAAGCATGTCGTAAGAGTCTTCTAATTGGTAGCTTCCTTTGAAGTCGCAGTGCATCTGCCTGAGAGGCAGGGAACCAGCAGTCTGCAAATAAATGAGTCAGATCTGTAAAACAGATGCACACGTAACACTCAGGTTCTGGAACAGCTGGTGAACGCGAAGAAGAAGAAGAAAGAAATAGAAAGATAGAAGGACACACTTGACAACATAAAAAGCGAAAGCTACAGTTACTGTGCCGGTAGTCGAAGCTGTCACCTACAAATGGCGTGTGCGCCTCGCTATGGAAACAGGTGCACTAAGAACATAACAACTAGGCACCCATACATTAAAGAATCAATTTTTCAAAAAAAAAATGTTTATATGAGTGCCGATTAATTCAGTGTCTATTTGTTTATTTATGTGTGTTTATATATATATATATAGTCGGGTCTGTGGCTAAGATGTTGCGAACGCTTCGTAATGCCGGAATGTCGGGTTTGATCCCAGCTGCAGGCCACGCGCCTTGCGTTGGTTTCGACAGTGGTATCAAGAAAGCCGACCGTCCAGAAAGCAATGGCAAAGCACTGGACGTTAATATGCCTAGAGAAACCACACAACAGCCAGGGGCTGTTAGGGTTGGTTCTGCAACGTCCTGTTAAGGATACGCAACTAACCTAGATATATATATACCGGGGTGCTGGGTTCGATCCCAGCTGCAGACTTGCAGTCTTGCGTTGGTTTTATCAGTAGTACTCATGGCTGAACGTTCATGGCAATGGCAAATTATTAAACGTAAAATTTGCCTAGAAAAACCCGAACAGCCAGAAAATTCTGGGGTTGGTAGTGTAAAGGATACGCACCTTTTATGTATATATTCTTTGAGAAAATCTCCTACTACTAGAGTACGGGATTTTAGCTGCATTGTTTTCAGCATCAAGAGCATACAACATGAAAATCGAAACACCAAGAGGCAGGGGAAGACCAAGAAGAAGATGGATTGAAGGAGTCACTGACAACTTGAGACTTCATAACATCACGGCATATGAAGCGACTGAGCGCGCCCTGGCTCGGTTGCCGATCATCTGATAGACTGCGACGCCTAGCGGCACAAGCAGATTTTGACAAAAGAAGAAGTTTTCAGCGAAAGTATCTAATGTTATGTCTATTGTTAAATAGATAACAAATTAGCCCTGTCAGTTTCAGTCTAACAACACAGATTCCTCTGTCCACTACAGACGGACAGCAGACGTGAGGTCAGTCGGGTACCTGGAGCTCTTCGTCTTATCCAGGGAGGACGTTCTGGCGGCTCTCAAGGACCATCCAGAGGCTGAGGTAGGCTTTCTGTTTCAATTCTTTCATCATAATCATATGAAAACCACTTCTGCCGTGAGGCGTCGTCAAGAAGTTGTTGTTGTTGTGGTTGTTATTGATCCAGTGGCGCATAAGCGTTCGCCCTTTGGCCCAATGCCATTTATTGGAATTAACATGTTTTCAAAAGCTGTTCTTTTCCTCTGTACAAGGTGTGCCACCTGTCTGGTCTCGGTAGCCCTCTTCTAGTCTCGTTGAATTTTGGGCACTCAAAGAGATGATGGTCAACAGTTTCGTAGGGGTAGTTACATAGCTGGCACTCTTGAGGGTGTTGGGGCTGTATTCTGTTTAGGTGTGCATTGAGTGGAGTATGTTGTGTTCTGAGTCTGAGGATGGTTGCCTGGTCCCTTCTTGTTAAATGCTTAATGCTGTCATTAGGATCACGGCTAGCCATCTGTCTATAAGCCTCTCTTCCAGTATCGGAAGGAATATTTTGCGATCCAATATACACTGGCTGCCACTAGCTATTGTCATGCCGTGAAGGCATTATCTGTCTTTGTTAAATGCAGGTCCCCCCCCCCCCCCCCGCTCCCAACCTCCTCCCCACCCGACGGTACGCAGCGGCACCCTTTTAAATCATCCTTTTTTCACCACTACTGTAATAGACACTCTGTAGTGCGTACCGGCACCTTTTGTTAGTCTTGTGGTGAGAATGGGAACCCTTATTTTGTTTAATAGATATTTTGTAGTGTGTACAGGCACCTTAATTGTTATAAAACATTAGCTCTGATTACATCAGATCTTGGGCGCCTGAAAGTGTTAAGATATCTTAGACCCCCTTCCCCCCTCAACCCCTTTCTTCTTCTTCTTCTTCACTTCCTATTTTACCGCTGTGGGTGTTGAGGGAGATATAAGGTTCTGTCTCTAGCTCTTCTGGCCGCCCCGACCATAGGCACATCGTGCTTTTGTAGAGTTTCTCTGATGTTATCCTTCCATCTTGTTCTTGGTCTACCTCGTGCTCTACGTCCTTCTTCTCTTTCCATGTATGCTTTGTATGGTATGGTGTCACAAGGCATTCTCTCTAAGTGGGCTAACCATTTCACCTGCTGTCTTCGTATGTAATTTAGAATTGGTTCCCCCCGCCCCCTTTTTTCTGTGCAATAAAATAAAAAATTTAACTACGAAAGGCTCACCTTTTCTATCCCCATTTTCCACATCCCCGTGCCCCGAAATAAAATCAATTTTAGATAAGCCTCTCCCCCCACCCCCATGCCACAAAATTTAAAAAAATTTTCATGAAGGGACAGCCTAAAGGCTGTAATATAGCAATGCTCTTCTTCTTTTTCTGTTTCTTCCTCTTCTGTTGCAGCTGCTTTTTCTGCTGCTTCTTCTGCTTCTTTTTCTACTGCTTCTGCTGCTGCATCTTCTTCTCTTTATTCTGCTGCTGCCGCTGCTGCTGCTTCTTCTTCTTTTTCTTTATCTGCTTCTTTTGCTGCTTATTATTATTATTATTATTATTGCTATTATTATTAATATTATTATTATTACTTTGCAGCTGCTGCTGCTCATCCTCCTGCTCCTACAACTTTGTTTTTCCTCTTCTTTCCCTTCTCCTCCTCTTTCACACTTTCTACCCCTTCGTCTTTTTCATCCATATCTCTCCCTTTCCCTCAACCCCTGCCTCTCCCTGTCTGTCTCGGTTATCCATCCTTGCCTCCCCTTCTTTTTCTGCCTGCCTATCTCCCTCTCACCGCCTCTCTGCCTCCCCTTCTCTCTGCCTCCCTACCTCCCTCTCACCGTCCCCAGCCGAAAACTGACCGTCTGACTAGCTGACTGTAATTCAACGTCCCCCAAAAATCGGTACCTCCCAGATTAATGAAATTATTTGTTTACAGAAATGCCAGACATTGGCGCCTCTTGATTACTTTCTCCTGGTCTGGCCGCCCGTTTGATTTGTTTCCCATAATTTGTGCTTGTCGACCTTCACCGTGACAACAAAAAGGTCAAGGTTAAATTCATTTGTCGCTTGTATAATTTGCAAGGAGTTTTCCAAAAGGTATAATTAATTCATACAATTAACTATACGCTACACGGATAAAGTGATGGAGGGAGAAAAGAAACGAGAACATACACTGTAGATGAGAATATGTAAGCGTAGAATGAGAACAAGGCAGCAATTTCATTCATTTGTTTTTTGTTTTGTTTTTTTGTCCCTCATGTTGGTCCTCGTTTTCTATCCCACTTTGGGAGCCGAGATGATGTCAGAGGACTCAATAAACGAACATCGAAATTATTTAGTAATAGTAGTGGTGGTAATGGCGGCGGTGGTAGTAGTAGTAGTAGTAGTAGTAGTAGTAGTAGTAGTAGTAGTAGTAGTAGTAGTAGTAGTAGTAGTAGTAGTAGTAGTAGTAGTAGTAGTAGTAGTAGTAGTAGTAGTAGTAGTAGTAGTAGTAGTAATAGTAGTAGTAGTAGTAGTGGTAGTGGTAGTAGTAGTAGTAGTAGTAGTAGTAGTAGTAGTAGTAGTAGTAGTAGTAGTAGTGGTGGTGGTGGTGGTGGTGGTGGTGATTGTAATAGTAGAAGTAGTGGTAATAGTAGTAGTAATAGTAGTAGTGGTGGTGGTGGTGGTGGTGGTGGTGATTGTGATAGTAGAAGTAGTGGTAGTAGTAGTGGTAGTATTGGTAGTAGTAGTGGTAGTAGTGGTAGTAGTAGTAGTAGCAGTAGTAGTAGTAGAAGTAGTTTTAGTAGTAGTAGTAAAAGTAGTAGTAGTAGTAGTAGTAGTAGTAGTAGTAGTAGTAGTAGTAGTAGTTAGTAGTAGTAGTAGTAGTAGTAGTAGTAGTGTGCGTGGTAGTAGTAGTAGTAGTAGTAGTAGTAGTAGTAGTAGTAGTAGTAGTAGTAGTAGTAGTGGTAGTAGTAGTGGTAGTAGTAGTAGTTGTTGCTGTTGTTGTAATAGTGGTAGTAGTAGTAGTAGTAGTAGTAGTAGCAGTAGTAGTAGTAGTAGTAGTAGTAGTAGTAGTAGTAGTAGTAGTAGTAGTAGTAGTAGTAGTAGTTAGTAGTAGTAGTAATAGTAGAAGTAGAAGTAGTAGTAGTAGTAGTAGCAGCAGCAGTAATAGTAGTAGTGGTAATAGTAGTAGTAGTAGTAGTAGTAGTAGTAGTAGTAGTAGTAGTAGTAGTAGTAGTAGTAGTAGTAGTAGTAATAGTAGAAGTAGAAGTAGTAGTAGTAGTAGTAGTAATAGTAGAAGTAGAAGTAGTAGTAGTGGTAATAGTAGTAGTAGTAGTAGTAGTAGTTGTAGTGGTAGCAGTAGCAGCAGTTTTATTGGAGTAGTACTAGTTGTTGTTTTTGTAACAGTTATAGTAGTTGTCAGATCGATAATAATAATAATAGTAATAATAATAATAATAACACGTTGTTATAGTAATAGCAATGGTGGTGGTTGTAATGAAAATAGTTATGGCAGTAGCTGTAGGAAGAATGACAAACTACAAATAAAATAATATTAAAAATTATAGAAATAATAATAATAGTTGTTGTTCTAACAAGACTTCCATAACAGACCAATGTTGGCGCTTTCATAAAGAATAAATAAAAATCAAAGTTTGATACCTTGAAAGGATTTGGGGAGATAAAAAGTACAGTATTTGCAGTCAGTGAGTAATGACTTAATCTGGTACATGGAATTGAAAAGGGGGGGGGGGGGAGTCAGACAGGAAGTGTTTGCGAGGGCGCAGCAACTTTACTTTTCAGTTCACAACCCCCCCCCCCTCCCCCCATCCCCCTCCCCGAACACCGCCTATCCTCCAATAACTGTTAAATAAGACAAGACTGCAAGAGGTAGTAGATAAAGTACAAGCCCATGATATTCTATGCATTATGGGAGATCTCAATGCAAAAGTTGGTAACAACAACTTGAATAGAGAACTATCAATGGGAAATCAAGGATGTGGTACAATTAATGACAACGGAGAAAGACTGAGCGACTTCTGCACGGCGAATAGACTTGTTTTAGGAGGGAGGAACACTATTCCCTCACCAGAATATACACAAGCTTACATGGATATCCCCAAGCAGAAGAGATGTAAACAGATCGACACATTAATGCGTAAACCAGGAAAATGCGTGTCAAAAGGGGAGCATATGTGGGAAGCGATCATCAACCTTGTAGTCGCTCTACTACGACTTAAACTCAAAAAAGTTTACACGCAAAGTTAAGACACAGACAGCACGTTACGATGTTAACCTTTTAAGAGAAAAAAGACATTGCCACTAACTTTATAGTAGAACTCAAGAAAAGATTTCAAACCTATCAAGGGACCAAGGAAACTTCAACTACGAAAGTAGTCAAACCTGGGCTTTTGCCAAGCCAAAAAGAATAAAGAGCCCCCAATATCACACAAATCAGAACGTCAGAAAACAAAATAATGTTAAAAATATAGCGAATAAAAAAAAAACCAAGAAAAGAGTGACAAGAGAAGATTTATGGAAAAAACTTGCAGAAACAGCAGAAAAAAGCGCTAAAGCACATGATTTTTTAAACCCAACACAAAATTCCCCGCAAAATTTGCGGAATAGAAAAAATTATCCAGCATACCCATAGAAAACCCAAGGCAGACTGTCCCCAGAACAAAAAAAGGGAAAGCAGTGGGCTCAACACTTCCCGACCCCTTTAACAGAACCCGACTAAAACCCCCAGATATTCAAACCCGCCCCTCAGACATTGACATTTTTACTGAACCCCAAGCAAACAAAAAATTCCTTTTAAAACTATCCTCTTAAAAAAAAACAACAAAGCCCAGGGGAAAACAAATGCAACAGAAATTCCAAAAATAGATCNGTGTGTAGTTAAAAAGTGGTGGTTAGTAGTAGTAGCAATAGTGGTAGTAGTAGTAGTAGTTGTTGTTAAAGTTAGTGGTAGTAGTGTGGTAGTAGTTAGTAGCAATTGTAGTGGTAGTCAGTAGTAGTTAGTAAGTTGTAGTGGTAGTAGTTGGTAGGGTAGTAGTAGTAGTAGTAGTATAGTAGTAGTAGTAGTAGGGGGGTTGTTTGTAGTGGTAGTAGTGGTGGTAGTAGTAGTAGCAATAGTGGTAGTAGTAGTAGTAGTTGTTGTAGTGGTAGTAGTGGTGGTAGTAGTAGTAGCAATAGTGGTAGTAGTAGTAGTAGTAGTTGTAGTGGTAGTAGTGGTGGTAGTAGTAGTAGCAATAGTGGTAGTAGTAGTAGTAGTTGTTGTAGTGGTAGTAGTGGTGGTAGTAGTAGTAGCAATAGTGGTAGTAGTAGTAGTAGTAGTTGTTTGTAAGGTGGTAGTAGGGTGGTAGGTAAAGTAGTAGTAGCAATAGTGGTAGTAGTAGTAGTTTGTTGTAGTTGTAGTGGTAGTAGTAGTGGTAGTAGTGGTGGTAGTAGTAGTAGCAATAGTGGTAGTAGTAGTAGTAGTAGTAGTAGCAGTAGCAGCAGTTTTATTGGAGTAGTACTAGTTGTTGTTTTTGTAACAGTTATAGTAGTTGTCAGATCGATAATAATAATAATAAGAAGAAGAAGAATTATAATAATAATAATAATAACACGTTGTTATAGTAATAGCAATGGTGGTGGTTGTAATGAAAATAGTTATGGCAGTAGCTGTAGGAAGAATTACAAACTACAAATAAAATAATATTAAAAATTATAGAAATAATAATAATAGTTGTTGTTCTAACAAGACTTCCATAACAGACCAATGTTGGCGCTTTCATAAAGAATAAATAAAAATCAAAGTTTGATACCTTGAAAGGATTTGGGGAGATATAAAGTACAGTATTTGCAGTCAGTGAGTAATGACTTAATCTGGTACAGGGAATTGAAAAAGGGGGGGGGGGGTGGAAGTCAGACAGGAAGTGTTTGCGAGGGCGCAGCAACTTTACTTTTCAGTTCACAACCCCCCCCCCCATCCCCCTCCCCCGAACACCGCCTATCCTCCAATAACTGTTAAATAAGACAAGACTGCAAGAGGTAGTAGATAAAGTACCAGCCCATGATATTCTATGCATTATAGGATATCTCAATGCAAAAGTTGGTAACAACAACTTGAATAGAGAACTATCAATGGGAAATCAAGGATGTGGTACAATTAATGACAACGGAGAAAGACTGAGCGACTTCTGCACGGCGAATAGACTTGTTTTAGGAGGAACACTATTTCCTCACAAGAATATACACAAGCTTACATGGATATCCCCAAGCAGAAGAGATGTAAACCAGATCGACCATTTAATGGTAAACAGAAAATGCGTGTCAAAAGGGGAGCATATGTGGGAAGCGATCATCACCTTGTAGTCGCTCTACTACGACTTAAACTCAAAAAAGTTTACACGCAAGTTAAGACACAGACAGCACGTTACGATGTTAACCTTTTAAGAGAAAAAAGACATTGCCACTAACTTTATAGTAGAACTCAAGAATAGATTTCAAACCCTATCAAGTGACCAAGAAACTTCAACTACAATCAGCATTCAAGACAGATGGAACCAGATCAAAGAAACATACAAATCAACTAGCAATAACATATTAGGAACCAGGAAACAACACCACAAAGAATGGATAAGTAGTCAAACCATGGACTATATTGCCAAGCCAAAAAGAATAAAGAGCCTCATATATCACACTAAATCAGAACGTCAGAAAGACAAACTAATGTTAGAATATAGCGAACTAAATAAAATAACCAAGAAAAGTGCCAGAGCTGACAAGAGAAGATTTATGGAAAATCTTGCAGAAACAGCAGAAAATGCTGCTAAAGCACATGATCTACAAACCCAACACAAAATTACCCAGCAAATTTGCGGAAATAGAAACAATTATCACAGCATACCCATCAGAGATAACCAAGGCAGACTACTCACCACAGAACAAAAACAAGACATGCAGTGGACTCAACACTTCTCCGACCTCTTGAACAGACCTGATCCTGAAAATCCCCCAGATATTCAACCAGCCTCTCAGGACATTGACATTATTACTGAACCACCAAGCAAACAAGAAATCCTTAAAGCTATCCACACTTTAGAGAACAACAAAGCACCAGGCAAAGACTAACTTCTCAAAGTAGATCCCAACACAACTGCTAGCATTCTAGAACCATTGTTCAAGGATATTTGGGAAAAAGAAGTGTTGCCTGATGACTGGACTGAAGGAACAATCGTCAAAATCCCCAAAAAAGGAGACTTAACAGACTGCAATAATTGGAGGGGAATTACTCTACTCTCAGTACCAAGCAAAATATTTTGTAAAATCATCATAATGCGGCTTGAAAAAAGAGTAGATAAATGCCTACGAGTGGAACAAGCAGGATTCAGAAAGGGCAGAGGAACAACTGAGCACATCTTCGCCATACGTAACATTTTAGAACAATGCAACGAATGGCAGAGAAGTATATATATTAATTTTGTGGACTTTGAGAAAGCTTTTGACAGCGTCCATAGAGACGGTCTGTGGAAAATTTTACGACATTATGGAATTCCAGAAAAAAATAGTCAACATAATTGCTCTCTTCTATAAAGACTTTTCCTGCAGTATAAAAAATTACAATACATCTTTCCTAGTAAAGACAGGTGTAATACAGGGATGCGTTATGTCATCTCTCCTATCCAACCTTGTGATTGATTAGATACTAAAGAACACAGTAGACATGACATTAAAAGGCATACGATGGACTCCATTCACCATGCTTGAGGACCTTGATTTTGCAGATGATATAGCACTCCTATCACATAAACATGAACATATACAAGAGAAAAGTAACAGACTAAACTGCACAGCAGAAATGGTGGGACTGAGAATAAATACAAAGAAAACTAAGATCATGACAAACAGTCCAAACCAACAACCAGTGACCATAAGTAACCAATCACTTGAAAATGTAGAACATTTCACATATCTTGGCAGTGTGGTGTCCCTACTGGGAGGGACAGAGGAAGACATACAGTCACGTCTGAACAAAGCTAGAGCTGCTTTTGGAGGGATGAGTCAAATCTGGAAATTCAACAATCACTGCAGAGGAAAGAAACGGCGACTCTACAAGAGCATCATTTTGCCAGTACTTCTTTATGGAGCGGAATGCTGGAGAATGACCAAAAAGGATGCACACAAGCTGTCCACCTTTTACCACACATGTCTACGTAGAATTATCAAAATGTTCTGGCCAGATACAATCTCAAACACTAAACTACTTCAAGCCACAAACCAAGAAACTTTATACAGTATGATTACCAAGAGAAGATGGAAATGGCTTGGCTACGTTATGAGAATGACTTCTGATATACCTGCCAAAACAGCTCTCACATGGACACCAGAGGGAAAGAGAAAAAAGGGGCGCCCAAAAACAACATGGAGACGAACGACGGAAAGTGACCTGAGTGTGGCATCTTTGACATGGAAACTGCACTGAAGATTGCACAGGACAGGAAAGCATGGAAAGTCCTCTCTGAAGCCTCATGTGCCACTAGGCATAACGAGAACTGAAGACGAAACAGAAGCCTTTTAACGATGTTCATAATTTTGCTGTCAAATTATTCGTTTGTACACTTCATACTGTTTTATATGTATTATTACATAAATTTAGTTGGCATTCCGTATAGTATTGTTGATGTTATTCCTCTTTTTATTATTATTAATATTATTATTATTATTATTATTATTATTATTATTATTATTCTGTTAAAGTAGAATTGGGCCAATATAGAACACACTCCCCCCCCCCCCCCCCCCCACATTCCTTTTTTTACCCTTTTTTTTTTTTTTTCTTTTCTCATTGCCTTGTAATGTTATGCGGCCGTGGACAGGGGTGGGGTATGAAATGGGGCCTAAACCTAATTCCTTCGTCTCGCCCCCCTCCACACACACACACACACTTTTTTTAAGTGTCCCTGAATGAGTGTATGAAGAGAGAGAAATAGGGAAAGAGAGAGAGAGAGAGAGATAGGGAGAGAGAGAGAGAAAGAGAGAGAGATAGGGAGAGAGAGAGAGAAAGAGAGAGAGAGAGAGAGAGAGAGAGAGAGAGAGAGAGAGAGAGAGAGAGAGAGAGAGAGTTTCTGCGTTTCGCCGAGTAAAGTCCCCACAATGTTCCTATCTGATTAGGTTTCCCGAGCATTGGTAGGGCTTTGTTGTATCTGTCACTGTGATCTCTTGCCGGGGAAATGGCGAGGGAGATTGCTCGAGTGCCGATCGGGTGAGGTAGGGATTTTGGGAGTGGGTGAGTGAGATTGCTTGAGTGCCTGTCGGGTGAGGTAGGGATTTGAGGAGTGGGTGAGTGAGATTGCTTGAGTGCCTGTCGAATGAGGTAGGGATTTGGGGAGTGGGTGAGTGAGATTGCTTGAGTGCCTGTCGGGTGAGGTTGGGGTTTGGGGAGTGGGTGAGTGAGATTGCTTGAGTGCCTGTCGGATGAGGTAGGGATTTGGGGAGTGGGTGAGTGAGATTGCTTGAGTGCCTGTCTGAGTGAGGCAGGGGTGTGAAGAGTTGGTGAGGGAGATTGCCTGAGTGCCTATCCGACTGAGCGAGACATGTGGGGAGGGAGTCAGGGAGAAGAGAGGATCAGGGGCATGCGAAATGAAAAAAATCGTGACTGGGAGATATAAGGTGTGTTTATGTGTGTGCATGTTAGTGTGTGAAAGGGAAAGAGTGTGTCTGGGAATTTGTGCGTTTAAATGTATGTGGTGCAACGATGAGAGAAATAGAGCACGTGTTTGTGTGTGAGTGTATATGTCTGTGAATTTATATGTGTGTTGAAATTACGATGAGAGATAGAGAGAGAGTGAGAGAGAGAGAGAATGTGAATTTTAACGTGCGTGTTACATGTTGGATAGTGATGAGGGAGAGAAAGAGATAAAAAATGTATGTTTGTGTGTATTTGTGTAAAGAGACAGAGAGAGAGAGAGAGAGAGAGAGAGAGAGAGAGAGAGAGAGAGAGAGAGAGAGAGAGAGAGAGAGAGTTAGTGTTGTATATGTGTGTGTTTAAATAAAACTGGGATGAGAACAGAACATACAGAGAAAGAGAGACAGAGAGAGTGAGAAAGAGAGAGAATATATGTGTTAGTGTGTGTTTGTTATATTAAACGGAGTTGCCTAGCGAGAGAGTGAGAGTGTGTGTATGTGGTGTGTTTGTTTGCTTGTTTGTGTGTGTTTGTGTGTTAGAGTGGCCGCGCGTGCGAGAGAGAGAGAGAGAGAGAGAGAGAGAGAGAGAGAGAGAGAGAGAGAGAGAGAGAGAGAGAGAAGAGAATATCTGTTAGTGTGTGTTTGTGTGTTTTAATAAAAGCGGAAATGATCGCGAGTGAGAAAGAAAGCGAGAGAATATGTGTGAGTATATGTGTGTTACGTACGCATGGGTTTAAATTAGCGCGGGCTCTACAAGAAAAAGCAAAACATTGATATACCTTCTAGCAGAGCAAGGAATTTTAAAGTAAATTAAAATGTGATAGACAGAACTGGATAAGTAACTTTAATTTTATGTGGCTACACATCGTCGGCTTCGAAATTTTAGGGAAATCCTCCAGAACGGCTTACAGTATGGGGGTGGGGGGCGGGTGGATACGGTTAGGATTAGTTCATTTAACACAAGCCCTAACCCTAACGCCCTACCCCCCCAAACCACCAAAATATGGTACTGACCGGGGAAGCCCCTTAGGAATCCTTAAGAAATCTCGAAGCCGACGAGATATGGTCGTATAAAAATTAAAGACCGGGAAGAAGACACGGTACACAGATAAAGAGGGAAACTGGCAAATAAAGGGGGAGAATTTAAGAAAACAAATTCACAAGACAAGGAAATGAAAATATGAGAAATGCTTGACAGAATGACACCCAGTTTGAATGAGATCAGGGTAGGAGAAAGACAATGTGTGAATGTTAGAGGTTCAGTTTAACACTCTGCTGGTGAGGGCGCGTGTCAGAGAAATTGTAAGAAAGCTTGCATGAGGTGACCCCCCCCCCCTTTCCCTCTTCCCCCACACACACACACGCACACAAAACCAGAAACAAAGAGCGGGAGAAAATGGAAGAACAAACCTTGTGTATTTTCCAGGGGCTACACATCAGGTACTCACACATACACACGCACACACTCACACACACACACACACACATACACAAACACACGCATACATATACACACACATACACACATATACACACATATATACACAAACACGCCTACACACATACATACACAAACACACACATACACACACATACACAAACACACACACATACACACAAACATACACAAACACACACACATAAACACACACATATACACAAACACACACATACACACGCATACACACACATACACACACATACACACACATACACACACATGCGCACACATATACACAAACACACATATACACAAACACACACATACACACACATATACACAAACACACACATACACACACATACACAAACACACACATATACACAAACAGACGCATACACACACAAAAACAAAAACACACACACATATACACAAACACACACATACACACATACACAAACACACACATACACACACATACACACACATACACAAACAAACACACATATTCACAAACACATGCATACACACACATACACAAACATACACACACACATACACACATACACAAACACACACACATATAAACACACATACACACATGCACAAACACACACATATATACCCAAACACACGCATACCCACATACACAAACACATACACAAACACACACATATACACAAACACACGCAAACACATACATACATAAACACACACATATACACAAACACACGCATACACACACATACACATACACACACATATACAAGCACACACACATATACACACATCGGGTACTCACACATACACACGCACACACTCACACACACACGCGCGCACATACACACACATACACAAACACACACATACACACACATACACAAATATACACACACATACACAAACACACACACGCATACACACACATACACAAACACACACACACACACACATACACACAAACACACACACATATAAACACACACATATAAACACACACATATAAACACACACATCGGGTACTCACACATACACACGCACACACTCACACACACACGCGCGCACATACACACACATACACAAACACACGCCTACACACACATACACAAACACACACATATACACAAACACACACAAACACACACATATACACAAACACACACACATACACACACATATACAAACACATACACATATACACACATCGGGTACTCACACACATACACACGCACACACTCACACACACACACAAGCATACACACCCACACAAACAACATAAGAAAGAAAAAAAAAAAATAAAACAAAGAAAAGAAAGAAAGAAAGAAAGAAAAAAAGAAAGAAAGAAAGAAAGAAAAAGAAAGAAAGAAAGAAAGAAAGAAAAGAAAGAAACCAAGAAAGAAAGAAAAAGAAAGAAAAAGAAAGAAAAAGAAAAAAGAAAGAAAGAAAGAAAGAAAGAAAGAAAGAAAGAAAGAAAGAAAGAAAGAAAGAAAGAAAGAAAAAGAAAGAAAGAAAGAAAGAAAGAAAGAAAGAAAAAAAAAGAAAAGAAAAGAAGAAAGAAAGAAAAAAAAAAAGAAAAAAAAAAAGAAAAAAGAAAGAAAAACCAAAAGGAGAAAGAAACAAAGAAAACAAAGAAAGAAAGAAAGAAAGAAAGAAAGAAAAAAAGAAAAAAAGAAAAAAAAAAGAAAGAAAAACAAAGAAAGAAAGAAAGAAAGAAAGAAAGAAACAGAAAAAAGAAAGAAAGAAAGAAAGAAAAGAAAGAAAGAAAGAAAGAAAGAAAGAAAGAAAGAAAGAAAGAAAAGAAGAAACCCAAGACAAAAAAGAAAGAAAGAAAGAAAGAAAGAAAGAAAGAAAGAAAGAACAACATGTGAGATGGGATGTACACAAAATTAGGCAGCGAAAAACATGAGGAAACAAAGTCACCAACCAACAACCAAGAACAATGGTTGCTACAGTGACGGTAAATGATTACATAGAACAGCAAAGAATCAAATGAAAAACAACATCTGGTCAGAATAGACTGAAATCAGCGTACTACGTGAGAATAGCAGGCTACAAGTCAAGAGGTCATCCAAGAAAGAGATGGGTGGATGGAGTAACAGCGACAACTACAGAAACGCTATATGACATCAACACAAGTCACGCAACTGGCACAAGAGAATATTTACAAATTGTGTAGTATACGCACGCTTTTGGACCTTCGCCGGTGCTGCAGGGTTCGTTTACTGTTGACATATTAAAAGGGCGATACATGGGAGAACCAAGCTTTTATGGAGGTTTCGGGATAAACTTAAACAGATACAAACAAATACAATTTAAAAAAAAAAAAAAAATATATGGCGCACAGAATCTAGTCACAATTATAACCTCAAGTGGTAATTTTTTTTTTCAAGGACGGACGGATGAGAAGATGAGACCTACGTGTGCATAATCAGTGTGCTACAGGAACAGTTAGAATCTACATCTTACGTCATTTGCTGCGGGATCCTTGCCGGCGCTACGGAGTTTGTGCACTGCGCTGAGACACTTTAGACTCAGGCTTGAGTTAGAATTGCTCGAGCACTTATGGGTTACCGCTTTTATGCCATGATGTTGATCCGTTGTTCAAACGGTAACACAGGAGATTACATCTATTTGGTGTGACAGTTACAGGGACCCCTAATCATCCCTTCTTTAGAGATTGAACAGGGTATCTAGAATCTACCTAGTTGGTTTGTAATCCAGATTGAGATTTTAAAACCTCTGAAGATTAAATTTTATAGAAAGATTTTCCGAACATCATGGACAAATATGAAAAGAAATGGCGACAACCTAAAAGATCGAAACAGCATCAAGTTATCGGAAGCTATAATACTTCCTATCCTTTTTAGGATGGAATTTTTTTTGTTATTTGAAGCCCTACTCTGGCTCTTTCCAGGGGCCGCAATATAGCCTGGCCATAAATATGGCCTAAAGGCTGAACGCGGTTTCTGTGACCTCTCCACGGTGATCCTCACCCGCATGGTGGCACATTGTGTCATCGGGTGTTTATCGCTTGTGTGATGTCCTAGTGGGGTAGAAAGTCAGTCAGTCAGTCAGCTATAATATTTTGGCCAAATAAATCGTTACGACAGAAGGTATGATTTCAATAAAGAGGAGCAGGGGTCGATTAGCACGAAGATGGGCACGGGATATAAATGACTCCTTGGGTATGAACGTTCATCAAGCGGGAGAGCTGGCAAAGAGGCGAGGATTCTTTTAGTCCGAACGTGATGAGAGCGACGTTCTGCAAAGGACCTGCTACGAGATGATGATTTTTGGTAAATCTTGAGGTAGCAGCCAGGATGGGACAGCCTGGTCGATTATTGTGAGGGTATGACTACGACTAACAACGTCCGCGAGCATATACAACCATACCATGGACATGTTGAAATCCTGAATGCTCTACGAGAGCAGACGTTTGCGAGAGCCAAGTGATGACTGTAAATCTGCAACCATGACCAGACTGCAAGAACAACATGTTCAAAGGGGTGTAGCCAGATAAGAGAACTATGAAGGAAGACAAAGAAGAAGAAAAAACCAACACAGAACTGGTGTCGTAAGCCGCTACACGCAGCGGGGTTTACTAAGGATGGGATCCAAGCAGTTATGGACTGAATGGTTCGATGTGCAAAGAAGATAATCAGTCGACTAACTAACTACTTAAGTTAACTATTAACTTAAATTTGAGCCTTATATACTTAGTCAAAAAATTAACTGGAGCCGCCTTGGCAGTATATTTTTTTGATGGCCTAAATGCTGAATGCGGTTTCTGGGACCTCTCCACGGCGATCCTCGTCCACATGGTGGCACTTTGTGTCATCGGGTGTTTATCGCTTGTGTCATGTCCTGGTGGGGTAGAAAGTCGGTCAGTCAGTCAGCCTTGGCAGGGCTCAACACCAGATTCCTCGGACGTTATCGGTGCCTCGAGCAGCACGGTTTCCCAGTTATGCCCTACAGCATACATCACTTGAGATGTCATGTTTATAGCTGACGTGGTTGTATGAGTTAATCTCCAAACGGATACATTTACAATCAGAAGCACACACAATCTCCAGATCGAAATGCCAGATTTGAACTGGGGATGTTTCTCTGATGACACAGACTTCACCCAGTAAATCCCTGGATAAACTTTGCACAGTGAAATCGGAAATCGGAAATCTGGACAATGAAATGGGAAATCTGGACAATGAAATAGGAAATCTGGACAATGAAATAGGAAATCTGGACAATGAAATAGGAAATCTGGACAATGAAATAGGAAATCTGGACAATTAGTGGACACGGAAATATTTTTCTAGAGCAGTCGGTACTTGTTGGGTGACGTGTCAATATCGAGCCGGCCGCCTTTACTTCTCGTAACGTTAAACTGTTGCCGTTATAGGCTGGTCGAGCAGGGATCCAAGGTCAAGTTTGAAAATAAAATTCGTCTCAGAAGATTCGAATTCAAGATCTTCGGCCGGGAAGCGAGCGTCTAGTCGTTACGACAACGTGCTAGAGAAATACTGACAGACCACACACACAACACACACACACACACACACACAACACACATTCAGGCAAACCCACACACACAACACACAAAGACACCCACGGACACAACACACACACACACACACGATACACAACAAACACACAACACACATCATACACACACACATACACACCACACACACAACAGACGCAACACACACACAACACACACAACATACATAAACAGTCTAGGCAAATTTACATCCAGTAGTTTGCCATTGCTCTCTGGACGGTCAACCCCCTGATACCACTGTCGAAACCAACGCAAGGCACATAGCCTGCAGCTTGGATCGAACCCGGCACCCTGGCATTACGAAGCGTTTGCATCGACTTAGCCACAGAGCCGACAACATAACTAAATGTGATCAAAAAGAGGAGAACAACAATTAAAATCTCATGTGCTCTCAAGACAGCACAGATTGAATACGTGGCCTTATAGGCAACATGCAGCGTCCGTGGCTTAGGCGTTGCGAGTCCGCCTCGTAATTCCAATGTACCGCGATTGAAACCCACTGCTGGCTGCGTGTATTTTTATCATAATATGGGGCGTCGCAGGTCGACCCAGCCTAAATGGGTACTAGGGTGGCTGTCCTGTGGAAATAAAGACGGCTGGCGCAATACTGACCACATTACCCCCACCTAGTGCCGATTGGTCTGTATAATATGGGTACTCCTCCCGTATACCCGACACGCCTAAACGCGTGAAAAGGGATCGTTATTTATTTGCGATACATGCAACAACAAAAAACAGACACCGATTCAAAGCTAAGAATCGGCATGCTCACAGTAACTTGAGTAAAGGGAACTTTTCAAACATTAAAAATGCAGCTGTTTCATAGGTCATGAAACGTGACCCCACACCGTTTAGCGGCGTGGGGAGAAATATTTTTTCGATCCAGTGCACGCTGGCTGCCACTGGTTACTGTCAGCCTGTGAAGGCGTAGAGTGTCTTTAATGTTGTCGATCCATATTTCGCTGCCGTCCTCTTGCTCTTGTAGCTGATCTTTTGAGATGCAGTGCTTGTTGTGGTATTTGATCTTGCTGCTTTCTAGTGAGATGACCAAACGGCTTGTTCTGCTGTTTCTCAATGAATCTAGTACAAGGTGTCGTTCCGGCGGTTTGTCTGATACAATCTTTATTCACTCGATCTCGAACGGTCATGTTGGCAGCTTTTCTCAGGCATCTCATCTCGCAGGTGGTGATTTTGTGGACCTGGGCTTTTAGATAGTGTCCATGTTTGGCTCTGATAGCTTAATGTTGGAATGAATATGCTGTTAATAATCTGACTCTTTGCACTCATAGTTATGCTTGGAGGTCTTGATAATGGTGACAGTTGGTAAATAAGTGTTGAACCGCTGCTCTATGTTGAATTACAGGTGGATAGAAGATGTTAAAGATGAACTCTGCTACGATTTAAAGGCGTGTGCACGACATGAATGACACAGGTATTGAGATAGATTCGCGGGAGCAAAATGTCAAGCACCGTGTTGAGTAGAGAGCGAGGGGGGAAGGGGATAATGAAGAAGGATAAGGGAATAAAGAAAAATGGGAATATATGAGAGGTTGAGATCTGAGGGTCTAAGAAAAAGAACACTAAAGACATGTAACGGCAGCAAGGACCCTGAAATCCCGGGCTCTAACTGTGGTTTTTCTTAACGCTTTCTGGTCTAGCTAGTCACAATCGCCTTTGCCATGGAGTGTGTTTGTTTTAGAATCCAGAAGCCATGAGTTGTTAACCCTTAGGCTAGGTATTATGGATATCGCAACCTTTCGGCCTTGATTCCATTGTAAATACCGTTAATCTGGGAGAAAAAGTGGTTTTCCTGCCCACCCCGGGACTGAACCCGGTCTCCGCGCAATCCAGTTTAGCCAGCTACGCTAGAGAGCCGGGTGCCATGGGTTGTGAGTCCAATGCTTCCCTACAGTAAAATATAACGCTATAGTCTGGAGAGACTTTTTTTGGGCAACATATGTGTTCATTTACAACAAATACAAATACATAAATTCATTTGGACTCTGGGTAGTAAGATCGGACGCCCGTGTGTATTGTCGTGCACATAAAAAATCCCTTGACAGTTGGAAATCGAAATGAGTAGCCTAACGGCGCTGCACTGGCAAAGTTTGGAGTTAGAAATCTACCCAAAGTATTTCAGGATTCTCGCCGGTGCTACGGAGCTCGTGCACTGTGCTGAGATTCTTTCGACTCAGCCTTGAGTTAGAAGTAAAACGGAGCACTTATGAGTTACTACCCTTGAACCATAAATGTTGATCCGTCGAAAAAACAAACAAAAACACATTCTTGATTAATGTCTGTCTAACCGTGTCTGTTAACTCATTGCGGTCCATCATTTACTGTCTGTCTAACCGTGTCTGTTAACTCATTGCAGTCAATCATTTACTGTTTGTCTAACCGTGTCTGTTAACTCATTGCAGTCCATCATTTAATGTCTAACCGTGTCTGTTAACTCATTGCGGTCCTTCATTTACTGTCTGTCTAACCGTGTCTGTTAACTCATTGCGGTCCATCATTTACTGTCTGTCTAACAGTGTCTGTTAACTCATTGCAGTCCTTCATTTACTGTCTAACCGTGCCTGTTAACTCATTGCAGTCCTTCATTTACTGTTTAACCGTGTCTGTTAACTCATTGCAGTCCATCATTTACTGTTTAACCGTGTCTGTTAACTCATTGCAGTCATTCATTTACTGTTTAACCGTGTCTGTTAACTCATTGCTGTCCTTCATTTACTGTTTAACCGTGTCTGTTAACTCATTGCAGTCCTTCATTTATTGTCTAACCGTGTCTGTTAACTCATTTCTGTCCATCATTTATTGTCTAACCGTGTCTGTTAACTCATTGCAGTCCTTCATTTACTGTCTAACCGTGCCTGTTAACTCATTGCAGTCGATCATTTACTACCTAACCGTGTCTGTTAACTCATTGCAGTCCATCATTCGAGACTACGGCCAGAGGCGTCTCCGTGAGGTGGAGGCTCATCGTCAGAAGGTCAAGCCACTCAAGTGCAGGGGCAGCACCGAGCAGACAGGTAACCAAGTGACCACGCCACAGACGGTGCAAAATCGATTCCTGCAGACGTTGAGGAGTTTGAATCCAGCCGTTAGACGACAGAGCTCTCAGATCAACCATGTTGGGCCTCCACCACCACCGCCTGTCGGGCAAATCAACAACAGTCCAACGGATATTCAAAGGTGCGTAAATCCCAGAGGCTCGCCCGTTAAAAAGGCGGTCTCTATTTTAGCTAAAGCGAGCGCGACCATGCAAAGCGATTTAGCTGTTGTCTCTCTTGATAGAAGCGACTTTTCCACAGAAAATTCCAGTCGCTTCTCGGAAGATTACAACATGAGAAGACAAAGCTTTGGCTACATCCGAACTGCCTATGCAAGATTCAGAAACGTATTCAATCGCAGAAGATGCCAAAGGCGGAGTGTTGATATTTCCGAGGCGAGACGACAAGAGCTGCGGGAGAACCGAGTGCTGTTTAAATCTATGGACGATCAAAGAGATCCAGTAGACCTTAGTGGGTTCAAACCTGGATGTAATGTGACACTCAACGTAGAGGATTGTTCTGAGAGCACCAAGCTTACAATCGGAAGTGTTATTTCTGATAATTTTGTTATTGATAACCAGATTGATAAGCCGGATAGAACTCCTGTGAGTGCAGTAAAGCGCGGTTCTGTGTTATTTCCTGGACTTTTGGATAACGTGGAGACGAGAAAATATGGGCATACTCTTGGACGTGTGGTTCAGAGAAAGTACTCTGAGCCAGTGGCGTATATGCCTGTATGTACAGAGGATCTGGACGAGAAGTTTGGTCACTGCAGCAAAGACGATCTTCACAAAGACGTAGATGACAAATCTCAGATCATCCTGGATGTGGGAAAGATTAACCAGATTCTGGAAAGAAAGAGTTCGAATCCAAAAGAAGAGGATCCTAATTCTAGGTGTTGTACACACGAGGATAGCTTCAGCATTGTCAGACCTTCTTCTCATTCCGGAGGGAGTATCATTATCTCTGTAGATAACACATCCTTCATTTCAAGCATGAAAGCCAGCCATGAAGAAGATCATACAAACAGTTGTAACGACCTTGTCGTGAACAGTAGCCTTGTCAGTGTAAATCATTACGAGGACGTTAATTCTGCAGTTAAAGATGTTAATTCTAATAAAGAGTCAACAGGAACGCCCAGTCCAAATCACTCATTAGACAGCTCCATTACTCCTGTTCAAAATGACAATGTGGAGTCGGAAAACACAGAGGAGTTTATTCAGGACCTGCCTCGATGTCAGTCTTTCAGCTCTTCCTGCATGGAGTCGAGGTCTTCCCCAAGACAACGATACATGAACCGAACTCCTTCCATCAGAAGTCAAGGCAGAACCCTCACACAGACCTCCAGCGAGTCAGACTCCAGCAGGCATCTTCACTCTAGCTGTGCTTTCCACTTCAACGCAACAAAAGGCGACACTACTGTACCCTCATCCTCCTTGTTGACCGCATCCCCCAGCCCCTTCACCCTCTCCTGCCACTGCGACCCTGCTGATAATTTCAAGAAATTCATCGGATGTCACCTCCCAGAATCCCTTCACCACAAGCTGATCAAGAAATCCCTTGTGACGTCCAGTACAGGGATTCTCAACACTTGCGGTCAAAGACAGCGAAATGAATCCATTCCCCAAGACACTTCGGGTCACAACGAGGCACCACAAAGAACATCAACGCTATACCCATGTGCCTGTTCTCAGTCCGGACGATCGTTTTCATTTCCTACCTTGACAGAACATCGAGAAGACGGAAAGCATCCAGGATCGTGCATACAGAGGTAAAATGTAGGATTGTAGTTAAAATTCCCCCAGAACAGCAAATTAAAATTGCATGTGTCACAAAAGTGACTATTTCAACTGTAGCTATAGTATTCATGAAGACGTGCGATGAAAACTGTGTATGGATAACTAAATTATATTACACGTTTTTGAAGGAAAAAAAACGAACCCACCCACAGTGAACTAGAGGCAACATTTATCGTTTTGTGGTGCCCCAATTTAAATGAGCTGTAAGGCTACGGATTTTCCCAGGTTTATAAATATAAAACTAGAGGGATATCGTTAGAAAAAATGTTGACACAAATTGACAAACATCATTCATTCATTTCCCCCATTGCTGATAAAGACTGCTTTATTCTGTAGGCCTTGCAAGAAACAGTGCAATGGGTCTCTTTCGACGCGAAAAGTGATTTTTAAAAAAAAAAGAAGAAGAATAAAGAAGAAAAGAAGAACTAACTTTATTTTATGGAAGCAAAAAAAAAAAAAAATTAACAAAAAGACGTTAGGAGATAACGGGGTTGCCACCAGAAATGCAGTTTGTCGTTGATGGAAGTAGTCGGTCACAATAAGTTGGCTTTACACACGTATAATTACTACATAAGGTATTTCACCAGCCCACATCTAAATTATTTGAGAACCACTGCACTAACAGTTACTAAATAAGTTCAAGGGAAAAAATTAAGAAACAAGTAAAATAAAAAGTTCTCAGATCTTAGCTATTTGAGAACAAGTGCTCTAAGGTTGCTAAATAAGTTCAACGGGAAAAATTAAGAAACAACTAAAATAAAACGAAATGCACCTTCTGTGACACGAAGATTTTATTTTGCTGTTCGCCTGTAGTCCTTTAGCGGCCATGATTCGAGTCCTTCCCTGTGCTGTAGCAATGTTTTTATTTAACTTAGCACGCAGTTTTATTTTATACCTGAACATGTATTTTGTAAAACCAGTTCTGTTGAATAATACTTGCTTTCAATACATTTTGTTTGGTTTTATTTTGTATGCGATTGGCTTGCTTGTGTGTATATTATTCATTTAATATACTTTACATGGTGTGTGTACACAAATATTTTATGATTTTTCCCTCCGTAAATCTTAAAATAGTGTGTAGATGTATCCCAAAAGTTGTGCATTACATAATTGTTTCGTATTACCAATAGTTCATTCTTTAGTCAGGGATTTGTGTTTTTTAGATTTTTCTTTTTTGTATCAAAATTGTATCGAATACATGTACTTGGCATGTCGATTACTGCCGCATGATTACGGAAACAGTCGGCAAATACGGAAATTGAACTGGTAAGTTTTACAATTAAGAGAGTAGGCGTTGCTGTAAGAAAACCTTACTTAGAACATAAAAACACAGCGATATTATATTCATTTTGTTAAAAATAAAAAATAAAAAAACTAGCTTTTTTGAAGCAGTGTTTAACTGTGCAATAATACAAAGTTTATTTTATTGTGAATGGCACAAACGATATATAAAAAGAAATATTAAGTTTATAAAATGTATAAGCGTTAGCGCAATGAGGGCCCGCTTGCTCCCCGAATAATTCTATATGAGTTGGGGGATGGGTACAAGTCTTGTTTAACTGCGAAATAATAATAAAAATAACAATAATAATAATTTATGGCCATGTCTTGGTAGGTTTCTGTTTACTTTATCTGCTTCTCCTCTTGTGTCGAGGTCTGAATTTAGTCTTGATGAGGCCCTAAGCTTATAAAGCCCTGAGGTCCCTGCCGTTTTAAATTACACCAGCTAGTCTCAGAAAGTCGGCGTCTGTGGCAGGCGTTGCGAACGCGCTTCGTAATGTCGGGGTGCCAGGTTCGATCCCAGCTGCGGGCGCTGCGGTTGGTTTCGACAGTGGTATCGAGAAGCCGACCGTCCAGGGAGCAAGGGCAAACTACTGGACGTAAATCTGCCAAAAACTAGTCGGGTTGGGTCTGCAATGTCCTGTGCAACGAACTAAAAATCTCAGAAAACCGTCAAATTTATACGTATTTTAAATAAAATGGATACTGGAAATATGTTGCCGTTTTTTTTATTTAATTTTTTTTTTAAGAAACAATCAAGAATATGTTTAAAAAATCAAAGAAAGTGCGACAAGCAAAACCTGCTGCTTAAGGTAGTCTTTGGCGGTTAGATCCAAGGGTGTCGATACCTGTCACATTTCGCCGAAAATTTACATCCATGTGCAGACGGTCAGATCTGAATATCTGGCTTCAAAATACACCGAAATTGAAACTATTCAAAGAAGTCAAAAGGAGGATGACCACAGCAATGTAAAAATTGTAAAAGCATTGAAAATTGAGTTAAGCACCAGCAAGAAAATCAAATAATTTTTTTTTTTTTTAACAGCCTGTATCTTCCCCGTAACAACACGCGGATGTGGATCGTGGACTATCTCCCAAACATTAAGGAAGAAAAAGTCAGGTGTTTTAGCTAAAGGCTATAGACAGACTTTCAGAAATAAAATGTATCAAGAAGAAGAAGTTAAATATGACACCCTAAGAGATGTGAGCGTAAAGGAAAAATAAGCTAGTAAGTATGCTGACAGGGAGGAGGAGGAGGAGCAGGGGGCGACCAGCACGAAGATGTACATGGGATATAAGTGACACCTGCGGTAGGAAAGTGTACGAGGCGGGAAACCGAGCTTCTTTCAGGGACGTAGGGATGAGAGAGAGAGAGAGAGAGAGAGAGAGAGAGAGAGAGAGAGAGAGAGAGAGAGAGAGAGAGAGAGAGGGAGAGAGTGACGTTCTGCCAAGAACCTGCTACATGATAATGATGTATAGACTTTGTTTAAGAATATATTTGTGCATTTCATATTATTCAGAGTGTATAGTTATATTTACTTTTTCATTTAGCAATGGCGCAGTTACTACTTTTATTGCGCACTTAAGCAAGGCTTAAGCCTCCCTCTCTCATCCTAAAAAACATTAATAGGCCGAGGGCCCCTTCCCCCACCCCATCGCCCCCCACCCCGCCCCTTTTCCAGTAAATTCTTTTTGTCGATAAGCCGGCTGTAAGCTCCCGTGGTAGGTAGGTAGGTAGGTAGTTGTACGTCACTAGAACATCACACAAGCGATAAACACCAGGTGACGAAAAGTGCCAATATGCGGATGAGGATCACCCGTGGAGAGGTCCCAGAAACCCCTTTCAGCCGTTAGGCCATATCTATGGCCCGGCTATAAAATAACAAAATATTCATACTACGAGGGGACAGCTGCATATGCATATCAATAATTACTAACTCCTGTAAACAATTCTGGTTGTTCGTTCACTTCTGGACTTAAAAGTGTCTCAGAACGTGAGCTTTGCATGCACACCCGTTTTACAGATCTGGCCTATTTGTTTGCAGACTGTTGGTGCTCCGCCTCACATGCAGGTGCTCAATGACTTCGAAGATAACACTCCTAGCTAGTAGATTTTTATGACAAGCTGATAAGAAAACAGTGGGTATATCCCCCCCCCCCCCCCCCCACACCCCATACAAAAAAATAGAGCCCCGGAACCTATACGAGAGAGAGAAAAAAAATAGACCAACCATGTTAAACACAACGCAACAGGTAAAACAAGGTGGGACTACACTAACAATTAGGACAGGTGGTCAGATGAAGGTGACGAAGAGAAATGAAAGCACACAGACCTTACCTTCTGCTCGAGGGAATCTTTCATACTTGAATTATTTGTGATGAGCTGATTGGTTGTCACCAGATATTTTCGCTGTAATTCATTTTTTTTTTTTTTTTTTAAGTCTAGGCCGTGTGGCGTTGGTAGTCATGTCTATCCACAACTTTCTTTGTCATGAACTTTCAATCAGCTCTGACACGGAAGATCCTTTATGCCATGATGTAAAACTGTCCAGGATCTGTTCTCTCGATCTGCCTCTGCTTCCCTCCAACTTTCCTACTGTCCTGATGTACTGCAGCTGCTCAAGACATGAGCAAAGAATGTAAATTGTCCCCTTCTGCTTTGGGCAATCTTCAAGCGTGTCTTTCAAGACATCTTTATTACTCTTTTACCCTTCATGCAAACACTGGATTTTGCGGATGAAACCTCTTATTGTTTCAACGGACAAGAAGGCGTTTACCAGCAGGCTTTGAGGAGAGCTTCGAGCAAGGCAGGGCACCTAAGACGCCTTGGTCATCCACTGCTCCTAGGTCCATTTCCAATCGTCTCGACATTGTCCTGCCATTGGGTCAAGATGGACGCAGGCGGGGGAGTGAGGTCGACGAATTGCGCAACTCTTTCTCATTCAAACCCAAGTCCTTGCGCAAACCAGTTTCATCCAGCTTTCATTGCTCTTGTTATCTTTCCAGATCGCTCTCATAATTTCTGTGTGAAATAACATCCCGTCTGCTTGCACGTAATTTTTCACGAATTAGATAACTGTCCATGATTCACTTCTATATATCAGGATAGCATTTGTATAGCTCTTGGGTGTTTTCTTTCTCACTTCAATTGGCAAAGACAGACTGCATAGAATATTCTTTTTTTTTGTGTGTGTGTGAAATGCCGCCTTTATCCTCCTCGCATCGCCTTAAGAATTTATAAATACAGGAAGTGAACAAGCTGCTGTGAGACGAAGTAAATATGACATCGTCCGGCTTTATTTCCAATCTATTTCCGGTTATTCCTTTAGAAAATATAGAGTCGACGTGATGTGGTGGATACGAAAGTCTAAGGTTCAAATCTGGTAGGAATAATACTGACCATTGGTCTAGGAAAGATAGGACTAGCACTGTGTGTCTGATACGGCTGAAGACCTGAAAAGGAATCCTTTATTTTCACATTTACTTTTGGACAATATCTGAGAGCTGCCTGGTCTCATGCATGGTATCCGCCTCGTGTGCTAGAGGTTCTGGGTTCAATGCCCGGTAAGAAATGGCATTTTTTCACGTGGACTTGGACTTCTAGCAATTTCTTCTCGTCTCTGGGCTGTGAGATCGGACGCCTGTGTGTACTGCTGCGCACGTAAACAATCCCTTGGCAGTTGGAAATCGAAAAGAGTAGCCTAACGGCGCTGCCCGGTCAAAATATGGAGTTAAAAATCTACCTAAAGTATTTCAGGATCCTCGCCAGTGCTACAGAGCCTGTGCACTGTGCTGAGCTTCCTCGGACTCAGACTTGAATAAGAAGAAGAGCGAAGCACTTACGGGTTACTACAAACGAATGGACAAAAGCTCTGCTTATCAGTTGGTTATTTATTATAATCCGACACCAAAGGAAATCGAGAAAAATAAAAACACAGGCCAACTTTTATATAAATATCATGTTGAGCGATTTAGTAAATATAATACCGACCGCCTTTGTTTCCATTTCAATTTCTGGTATCCATTTAAGAAAGAGTCGGTATGAGAACAAAGATCCACTGTTAAAATCCAGGCCGAACGAACTTCGAAAAACGATACACACGACATAATTAAATCACAACTGTGTGGGTATGAATCGCCTGTCCAACTTGTTAACTGAACTCTGATTCTGTTCTAAATGTCACACACTTGACGTGGTCACACTCTTGGCGTGAAATCGGTCACGTCAAGGGTCTATTCGTGTTCATAAACTCGAGAATTGCTTGCTTTCGCTGGTTTAGTTACCTGAGTATCGTATCTGCCCTGTCCGTGAAAGAGATCACTTGGGGTCAGTCGCTCGTTTTATGATAGGTTACCTGTGACCTAAGTATCATATCTGCCCTGTCCGTGAAAGTGAGATCTCCCGGGGTCAGTCGCTCGTTCTGTGACAGGTTATGTTGACATGGTAGAACTGGTGTCGTGTAGCGGCTAGCCTGCAGATCGGAAGGTCGTGGGTTCGGGTGCATGGAGACGGATTCAAAAGTGACCTTGGCTGCCATGCAGATTTAGCCGTGATTCAGTACCTGGTACAGTCCTGGGAAGCAAAGGCAGCCTGGTGATGCTGACCACATCACCCACCAAGTGCCGATTGGTCTATAAAATATAGGTCTAGCCCTATATGCTCAATACGCAGGAAGACGTGGAAAAGAGTCCTTTTATGTTGACATGGGAATGGTAAAGATATGTGGGTCAAGTTTAGTGTGTCATCATCTTCATCGCTACCACCACTACCACCACTACCACACTACCACTATCATCACTACCACCACTACCACCACTACCACCACTACCACCACTACCATCACTACCACCACTACCACTGTTATCATTACTGTTATCATCCTCATCAGCACAATGGTTTTATTCTGCGTTCTCCAAGAGGGCTGCTTGGTCTCGAGGCATGGTGTCCGCCTCGAGTGCTAGAGGTTCCGGGTTCAATCTCCGGTAAGGGCTGGGATTGTTTCACGTGTACTTGGACTTTTACTAATTTCCCTGGTCTCCGTGTAGTGAGATGGGACGCCTGTGTGCATTGTTGTTCTTTGCCTGGAAAAACTACAATAGCCAAGAAATGTTGGGGTTGGTTCTGCAACGTCATGTAAAGCATGCGCAACTAACTAGTTCAAGATATGGCACCCGCAGTAGAATAGTGGCTAGTCGCTCGCCTGTCCGGGGCTCGAATCCACATCGAGGCAAATTATTTTTCAAAACGAACGTGGCTCACACGTCGAACCAGCCCAAAATGCTTACCAGGTAAAGCTCGGGAAAGTAAAAGCGGCCGGCATTATAATGACCACAACAACAATTTAGCGCCGATTTATCTTTGAAACGATAAGTCTAGCACTGTATGTCAGTTGAGCTCAGTTGAGTCAAGAACTGACATCACAGCACTCGGGGCATCTGTCCGTCTTGCCTTTCCTCTGAGTGTAGTGAGCCGGCCAGACCCTCTGGTTACCTCTGGTTACACCCAGGAGCCTCATTCTCTCCAGGTCATAATCGCTGTGTGCCAGATGTTCCCAAGATAGATAAGGGTCCTGTACTTTCCCAGACAAGCCATGCTAATATAGGATTTTTCCTGGTCTGCAAAAAAAGGGAGATTTAGTGGCTCGGTTCCCTAATCTCTCGCCCATGTGGGGATGAGATCGATGACGGTTTATTGCCGATTCGTGCTACGAATGACTTCCGGCGAATATCCTTAAAAGTTTACACCCAAGCCAGTAATCTGGTCGTCTGTACTGATTTTATATTACAGTAATTAGAAGTACTGATGCTTGAAACAAAACAGGGTGTCTTTCCACTCTATTTACTTCTTTCCTTCTTTGTTTCTTTCCTTCTTTCTTTCCTTCTTTCTTTCTTTCTTCCTTCCTTTTTTTTCTTTCTTTCTTTCTTTCTTTCTTTCTTTCTTTCTTTCTTTCTTTCTTTCTTTCTTTCTTTTTCTTTCTTTCTTTCTTTCTTTCTTTCTTTCTTTCTTTCTTTCTTTCTTTCTTTCTTTCTTTCTTTCTTTCTTTCTTTCTTTCTTTCTTTCTTTCTTTTTCTTTCTTTCTTTTTCTGTCTTTCTGTCTGTCTTTCTTCTGTCTGTCTGTCTGTCTGTCTGTCTGTCCTGTCTGTCTGTCTGTCTGTCTGTCTGTCTGTCTGTCTGTCTGTCTGTCTGTCTGTCTGTCTGTCTGTCTGTCTGTCTGTCTGTCTGTCTGTCTGTCTGTCTGTCTGTCTGTCTGTCTGTCTGTCTGTCTGTCTTTCTGTCTGTCTTTTTTTCTTTCTTTCTTTCTTTCTTTCTTTCTTCCCTATTATGCTTCATCTGCTTCTTCTGATTTTTTTGTTCCTTGCTCATTTACCTCTTATCTTTGTTTCTTTCTTCCTTTATTATTTTCTTTCTTACCTTGTCTTTTCTTTCCTAACTTCGCTTCTGTCTAATTTTCTTGTTCTTGTTCTTGTACTTTTTGTTCTTCTTTTCAACAAACAAAGTTTGCAATCATTCCGGCATTTTTCACAAATAGTGCGGTACGCATGCTTCTAGACCCGCTACCTCTTCCCCCTCGCCCGCCCTTTTTTTTTCAGAAACCGTAACCAAAACCCTCACCCCTCCCTAACAGTTCATGTTGTCTATGGGTCGGATGCGCTGCATAGTTATTAGGTAAATAATGGTGATGGCGAGAGCGACTAGCAAGACCGTCTAGCTTCAAGAAATGTCTTCCACAATTAGAACATGTGCTTTCTCCCTGTATGGGTTCCAAGATCTATGGAAAAGGGCGAGGGGAAAAAAGGTCTACATACAAGCAAGTAGCGTCTATAGTTTAGGCGTTGCTCACGTGCGTCGTAATTCAGGTGTGCGGGGTTCTTTCCAAACTGCCGACGATTTGGCAGCAGATCGTCTTGGGTTGGTTTCGACAGTAATACCGAGAGCCGACCGTTTAGCCACAATGGTAAACTACTTAAAGTAAAACTATGGGGTTGGTTCTGCAAATTCTGTAAAGGACACGCAACAACCTTTTAAAATGCAAGTTACCCAGGTCTGTTAAATGGACGTGGACTCGTTCTGTAACGGGATCACAGTCCAGAAATAGGCCGACAACCAGAGATTTCCGTCAGAGTTTTATAGCCTCTGAATGCTTTCATGAGCATTATGGCCATCGTATGTATTTAAACCGCGTCTTCGCAGACTTTCAGCTCGAAACTTATGTGGAAGAGAGTCATCTTATCCCTTGTCCGTTCCCGAATTTTCTCTCCCTATGCAACATTGTCCATGACATCCTGTCCACACGAATCAACCTCAGTTGCCTGGGAATTCAAGGCGGCTGGCGTGATGTTAACCTCATCACTCACCGAGTATGGATTAATCTACAAAATTACAGTTTTTTTTTTTTAATATCCAAAAACCATGAGTTGTTAATCCTTTGGCTCGGTACTATGGATATCGCAACCCTTCGGCCTTGATTCCATGATAGGTACCATAAATCTGGGAGAAATGTGGCTTTTCTGCCTACCCCCGGGAATGAACCCGGACCACAAGGAGTTCGTCACCCGTTCACCGCGAAGTCAGGCTTAGCCGACTACGCTAGAGAGCCGGGCAAAATTACAGGTTAAGCAATATATGCTGAAAACGTCTAAAGGCGTGGAAGAGGATAATTTACCCCTGAATTGTTGGTGACCTTGAGCACTTGTGACTTGGAACATGGTTACTGTAGCAAGCGGGGCACTAGTGCTATCTGAAGTTCTTCTTCTTCTTCTTCTTCTTCTTCTTCTTCTTCTTCTTCTTCTTCTTCTTCTTCTTCTTCTTCTTTTGAACGAACAAAGTTCGGGCCAAGGTAAGTTAATCATTCGGGAGTATCAAAGAAGATGAGTGTTTGAAAAGGCTGAATGTAAGACAGGCCTTCATGTCAAAATCATAAGCCTTTAAAACTAACGCTCGTTCGTGCGTTCCATGTGGTAGCGCACGCTATGATTTTGTTATCTGTAGATGTAGAATTAGTGTAGTCAGTGTTATCATGTTATCATTATTGTGACATGTTTCATGTTGCTAGATTGCATGGTTTTGTGTGAGGGTGATTACAGTGGTACGTTTTCTGAAATATTGATCCGTGTAGAAAAATATACTTTAATAATGGAAATGGTTGGTGTTGTATAGATTTAGAGAAATCCTAACACAATGATGGGATAGACCAAAGATGCTGGAGTAGATTGCATCCATGATATCAAAAGGATAGCACTGGATAAAACAGCGAATTAGACGGCTAGCCCTATGTGCTTTATTACCAATATAGGATGCTACACTTTGTCTAGTAATATTTATAGTTTTATACAAAAGAATAATATAATAATTGCTACATTTGTACTGTACTACTTAAATTGCTAGTACTATAATATATGACTGACATATAAATGCTACAATTTGCCTGGTAATATTTTTACTTTTATAGTCAACAATAGTATACCAATTGCTACAGTTGTACTACTTATGTTGCTAATACTATAATTTATGACTGACATATAAATGCTACAATTTGCCTAGTAATATTGTTACTCCTATGGTGTAGAAATATATATAGCAGGTGTTACATTTGTTTCTAATAATGGTGTTCGTACTGTAATGCAAGGTATACAGCAGATACTTCGTGCTGCACTTCGCCTAGTATTATCTATATTTATAGTGTTATAGTGAGTAATAATTTAGCAAGTGCTACAAATGTACTACTAATATTGCTAGTACTAAAATATATGAGCGATATATCGATGCTACAGTTTGCCTAGTAATATTTATAGTGTTATAGTATAGAAGTACATAGCGAGTGCTACAATCTTCCACCTGCTGTTGCTAGTGGTATCATATATGACTGACATAGCAAAACTACAATACTAACTGTCCTAGTGCTATAATATAGGCTCAGACTACCTGTTATTATTGTTGTTAATGCTTCAGTGTGTGACTATAGCGTGTGCTCTCAAGTGCAAAGAAGTACGGGCTATATTGTGGAGATCAAGCGATGCGCATGTAGCATCATTCCTTTCTCACCTCCGCAAGTGCTATAATTGGTCTATAATAATGTTTATAGTGTAATAATGTAGACTAATATAGCAAGTGCTATAATTGTTCTAAAATAATTATCATCAAAGTGCTGTAAGTAAAGCAAAGATCCCTTTTCACGCCTTTAGGCGCATCGGGCATATGGGAAGAGCACCGATATTTTTACAGACCAATCGGCACAAGGTGGGTAATGCCGGCCGTCTTTACTTCTCCAGGACTTACATCCTGGTACCCACTTTATGCCATGTAGACCTGCGACACCCTGTACCATGATAAAAATCCATGCAGCCAGCAGTGGGTTTCGATCGTGATACATTGGAATTACGAGTCGAACTCGCAACGCCTAAGCCACGGAACCTCATAGTGCTATAATGTAAACTAATATAGCAAGTAGGGCTGTACCGAATAGGAATTTTCACTATTCGGCCGAACACAAATAGCTGGTAACTATTCGGCCGAATACGAATACGAATAGTGAATCATCATCATCAGGTGCTTTGCCTACTGGTATGGGCGATTATGCCTCGCCACAATCTGCAATCTCCTGCAGCATGTATTAGTTCGTGTGCTGACACACCTCCATGTCATTACACATATCTTTCCAGTGGTCACCACATGTTCCATTTTCGCTCATCTTATAACATGGCCGAAAAATGATGACTGTCTCCTTCTGATGTCTGTGATTAGTTGTTTTCGGACTTCCGCCTCTATCAAAACTTCTTGGTTGCTTTTGGCTGTCCGGGGTATTTTAAGCATTGTTCTGTAATACCACATCTCTGAGCACCGCTCGCCTCGGTTCGGTGTTCGTTCACTAGTCTTCTTGTAGTGAGCACCGCTCGCCCCAGTTCGATGTTTGTTCACTAGTCTTCTTGTAGTGAGCACCGCTCGCCCCATTATTGTTCGTTCATTAGCTCTGTAGTGACCACCTGCTCGTTTCGATATTTTCGTTCATTATCAGCTTCGCTTCGGCCCAGTTTCGTTGTTCGTTTCACGCATGGGTCTTCTTGTAGGTGAGCACCGCTCGCCCCCAGTTCGAATGTTTGTTCATCTTCTTTAGTTCTGAACTCTTCGATGTAGTGAAGCACCGCTCCTTAATAGCCCCAGTTCAGTTCGATGTTCGTTCACTCAGTCTTCTTGTAGTGAGCACCGCTCGCCTCGTTCGATGTTAGCTTTCACCAGTCTTCTTGTAGTGAGCACACTTCGCTTCAGCCATTTTTCGATGTCGCTTCACCAGTTCTTCTTGTAGTGTGCACCGCACCGCTCGCCCCAGTTCGCCTCAGTTCGATGTTCATTCACTAGTCTTCTTGTAGTGAGCACCGCTCGCCTCGGTTCGATGTTAGTTCACCAGTCTTCTAGTAGTGAGCACCGCTCGCCTCAGTTCGATGTTCGTTCACCAGTCTTCTTGTAGTAAGCACCGCTCGCCTCGGTTCGATGTTCGTTCACTATCCAGGGTATTTTAAGCATTGTTCTGTAATACCATATCTCTGAGGTTTCAAGAAATTGTTTGGCCTGCCTACCGATTGTCCAGGACTTACAGCCATATGTTAAAACTGGATGTCAGTAGCAAGCAAGAATTCTTTTTCTAGTCTTTCAATGACAAAGTTATATTGCATAAGATGTTCTTCATTTTATAAAATGCAGTTTTTGCCTGTCCTATTCTGTTTCTTATTTCAGTAATGCATCTTCCATCTTATTTTATCCATGTGCCTAGATACTTAAAGTTCCGTACTTGTCCCAAAATAAAACCATTGACTTTTATTACACATTTAGGAGTAATTAATTTTTTTATAACACCAATACTTCTGTCTTCCCGCAATTCAAACTGAGGCCCATTCTTCCACAGTACAGAATAGTAAACATTTAAATACATTTCATGTTTTGCATCCTTCAGTCAGTCAGTCAGTCTGTGGTAACTAATACCTAGGAGTGAAAGTATTTTTAGTTTTATAACAAGTAACTGAACTTGTAAATTGTCACTGACAGCGAATATTCGGTACAGCCATAATAGCAAGTGATATTATTGTTATATTATTATATTCATAGTGCTATAATGTAGACAAATATAGCAAGTGTTATAATCTGCTGGCAAATAAAGACCCATTTTCAATGGCTTTTCGAGCGTATGATGCTACACTAAGAAAATCACCGCAACATAGCGGCAAACGCTCGCGTGCGGATCGGAAGGTCGTGGGTTCGCTCCCTGGCATAGCCGGACTTTTTTTCCAAACTGACCTAGACTCCTAGGTCGACCCAGCCTTAAGTGGGTACCGGGTGCAGTCCAGGAGAGTAAAGACAGTCGGCGTGATGCTGACTAAATCACCCATCTTGTGCCGAATGGTCTATGACAATTTAGGTCTAGCCCTATATGCCCCATACGCCTAAAGGCGTGAAAAAGGGACCTTTTCACTTTATGCTACACCTACATATTTTTTAGACCAGTCAGCATTAGGTTGGTAATGGGGGTCAACATCGTGCTGGCCGCCTTTACTTCCCAGAACTTTACCTGTGAGTCCAATCACGATATGAATAAGCTTGTGCTAGCAGAGTTGAAGACTTGTTACTGACATACGATGCGCTGGGTCTTTTATCTCACAGACACCCGAGCTGTCAGCTGCCCGAGCACTTCCTCTTTGATGAGATGGCTGCATGTCCGTCGCCCAAACTGGCAAAGTACGTAGTGTTGTGTGTTTGTGGATTAACGTGTTTTGTGGATTAATGTGTTTGTGGATTAACGTGTTTGTAGATTTACGTGTTTGTTGATTAACGTGTTTGCAGATCAAAGTATTTTGTGGATTAACCTGTTTTGTCGATTAACGTGTTTTAACGTGTTTGTGGATTAACGTGTTTGTGGATTAACGTGTTTGTGGATTACCGTGTTTGCAGATCAAAGTATTTTGTGCATTAACGTGTTTTGTGGATTACCGTGTTTGCGGATTAACATTTTTTTGTTTAATTAGAGTATTTGTGTATTAACGTGTTCGTGGAGGGACGTGTCTGTGGAAAAAAGCTACTGAAAGATTAACGCGTGTGTGGATTAACGTATGTGTACAGTTACCTGTGTGTGCAGTAACATTTTTGTGGATTAACGTGGCTGTGTGTCTGCTGTGTGTGTAAGTTCAAGTGTTTATAGAAAAGATACAGAGAGAGAGAGAGAGAGAGAGAGAGAGAGAGAGAGAGAGAGAGAGAGAGAGAGAGACGAATGTGTGTATGTATGCAGGTAAGTGGGTGTAAGTAACTGTCTCTGTGTATTTACATGTATCGATGTGAGTACCTTTGTTTCTTCTCTCCCCCCAGTCACTGACTGAAGAACGAAAGAAAGAAAGATGACTCAAAGATAGAAAGCTAAAAAGCTAGAAAGAAAGAAAAAAAGAAAGAAAGAAAAAAAGACAGACAGACAGACAGACAGACAGACAGACAGACAGACAGACAGACACACAGACAGACAGACAGACAGACAGACAGACAGAACCCCAAATTGCCAGATTGTATTCGCACAAAAATTGGTCGACACTGCACATGTTGATGATGATAATTCCTCAGATATCTCCCAAAATTCTCACAACATCCGGCCGCCATGTTTACCTAAGCCGTAAATGTCACTTTCGATCACGCCCATCTTCAGGGCTATTTATATCTAAAGATGGCCGTGCTTTCGATAATTACGATCCGTATCACTCCGCTGGGACTGCCCCCGTACAACCATCCGTTCAATCGATGTTTTAAAACCACGATAAACATCCAAAGAATGAAATAGGCCCACACGAATCTCGTTCTCTATTCGTGTTTTGAAAATGCGTCCCTATTGTCGAACTAGTTAATTCTTCTTCCATTGACTACATTAAACATATCATTTCGTAAAGAAATGCCACTTGAAACAAATAGTCCGTCCAGGACTTGATACAAGGAAAGTTGCGGAAGTAGTGATCTATAACCTGCACTATACGAGTGCTGGGTTATTGTTTGCGCTTCGGTTGTATTTTTCACAGTAACTGAATTGCTGGAGGTTGAGCCTGCTGACTATTTTTGTTTTTACAACAAAATCAATCCTAATAATCTTCTTCTTCTTCTTTTTCTTCTTCTTTTTCTTCTTCTTCTTCTTTTTCTTCTTCTTCTTCTTCTTCTTCTTCTTCTTCTTCTTCTTCTTCTTCTTCTTCTTCTTCTTCTTCTTCTTCTTCTTCTTCTTCTTCTTCTTCTTCTTCTTCTTCTTCTTCTTCTCTTCTTCTTCTTCTTCTTCTCCTGCTCCTTCTTCTTCCTCTTCTTATTAGTCTTCTTTTTCTCTTTTCATCTTCTTCTTTTTTCTTCTCCTTCTTCTTCCTTTTCTTATTCGTCTTCTTTTTCTTTTTTCATCTTCTTCTTCTTCTTCTTCTTCTTCTTCTTCTTCTTCTTCTTCTTCTTTTCTTCTTCTTCTTCTTTTCTTCTTCCTCTTCATTTCTTCTTCCTCTTCTTTTCTTCTTCCTCTTCTTTTCTTCTTTTCTTCTTCTTTTTTCTTCTTCTTCTTCTTCTTCTTCTTCTTCTTCTTCTTCTTCTTCTTCTTCTTCTTCTTCTTCTTCTTCTTCTTCTTCTTCTTATTCTTCTTCTTCTTCTTCTTCTTCTTCTTCTTCTCTTCTTCCTCTTCTTCTTCTTCTTCTTCCTTTTCTTCTTCTTCTTCTTCTTCTTCTTCTTCTTCTTCTTCTTCTTTTCTTCTTTTTCTTCTTCTTCTTCTTCTTCTTCTCCTGCTCCTTCTTCTTCCTCTTCTTACTAGTCTTCTTTTTCTCTTTTCATCTTCTTCTTTTTTCTTCTCCTTTTTCTTCCTTTTCTTATTCGTCTTCTTTTTCTTGTTTCATCTTCTTCTTCTTCTTCTTCTTCTTTTCTTCTTCTTCTTCTCTTCTTCTTCTTCCTCTTCATCTTCTTCTTCTTCTTCTTCTTCTTCTTCTTCTTCTTCTTCTTCTTCTTCTTCTTCTTCTTCTTCTTCTTCTTCTTCTTCTTTTTCTTCTTCTTCCTCTTCTGCTTCTGCTTTTTCCTTTTCTTCCTAATAGATGTGATTTCCAGTGCCAATAATATCGTCGTCATTTTAATACAAAAGTTGTACCTTAGGTTTTCATAATTCGCACTTTGATTTTCCCTTTGCGGGTGCCTGGCGTTCTTAATAACACCCACACGAATCAACGGTCCGCCATCTGCAATTCTCACATAACCAACCAATTTATAGCTGTTTCCTTTTTTTAACTCTCTCTCTCTCTCTCTCTCTCTCTCTCTCTCTCTCTCTCTCTCTCTCTCTCTCTCTCTCTCTCTCTCTCTCTCTCTCTCTCTCTCTCTCTTTAAACCAGATTTTTTTCAAACTGTGCATGGCCAGCCATTAGTATATCGCCTGCAGTGCGAAGGTTTGTCGCGTGAGTATAAATAATAACAGCGATATTAATCTTTGAAATATATATTTTCAATCTAAATTAAGACTTTTATGAGAAAGTTTGTTCCAGGAAACATTGGTTGTTTCAGTTTTTGTGTGTGCCTATACCTCTTAAAAGAGGTCAGTTCAACTTCTAGTTTGCTAGTAGACTGAACTACTGTATTGCCCAATTACCGTAAGTTTGCCTTTAAAGTGTAACTTTAAAGTTTGGAATGCTCTAATTTAAACTCTCCTCGTTTGATAACATTTTCATTGTTGGTACTTATAACGTTTTCCGACCCAACAAATACTGGTTGGCCTTGACATGCGATAGTCTATGTTACAAGAGGTGCCACGTTGTGTTGTCTCTGATGCTCTCACTGGCGATGCAGCGTATTATATATTACACGATTTGACCCCTTTTATCAACCCTAGAACACGTAGAACTGGTCCTAACCCCAAACCCCCTTCATCACAGCCTAAGCATTTTTCCCCACTGCTGCCTACGTTGGTAGGTAGGTAGTGCCTGATCAGGACATCACACAAACGATAAACACCCGGCATTGTTTGAATAAATTCATGTCGCACTTGATGTCCTAAACAGGTATATTATACCCAATGTGAGCGGCCAATGACAGTGTTTGTTTGACGCGGAAAACGTTTCTAGTACCTTATAGTTTTATCCATATTGTTTTCATTTTTTGCAGGCTACGACAAGAGGACATAGGTCAAAAGGTCAAAGCTAATGGTTTCGGCGGGAGGTCCCATGCTATGTCAATCATACAACAGCCCACCTCCGACTTCTCGTATCAGCAACTTACAGCTCAGATAAACGTCATGCAAGGGATGATTGACAAGAGATTGGTGAGTAGGCGGTTCTCTTGCGATTTGTTCGAATTATGGGTAAAACTAACATTAGTCTCCCCCACGGACCGCCCATATACACACTAGCTCACTTCTGATTGGTAGACCTTGAGCCACGTGTACTTGGCACAAGGTTACTGGGGTGTTCCGCAATGTCGTTGATATCGCGTGTTGTACATTTTTAGCACGCGGGCACTTTTGACACTCAAAAAAAATTGAAAAGCTGGGTCTAACACAACCCTCCAAGGGAGTGCTGCAACCTATGTCACAGGCATTCTCTTTCTCCGAATAAAAACGTAAATGCAAGACGTGCCAGAAAGCAAACAACAGAGCGGCACACCTGTAACCTGCAGGAAAGTAGACTAGCCCCACAAACTTGGGAATGAAACGCGACCTACTTTGTTTGGGGAGACTAAATTAAACCTAACAGAATTATGTAACAAAGAGGGAGAAGTAAGAGAAGTGGGAGAAAAAAAGGAGGGTAGCACGAGAAAGTGAAAAAAAAGAGTAGGGAGATAGAAGAGTTGTGCCAGAAAGTTGTGCGTGGAAGAAAAAGGTGGGATCCAGAGGAGGACTGGCGGGAGACGGAAGAGAATGAGGGCAAAGCAAGAGTGACTAAAATAAAGTGAAAGAGGCAGAAAGAAAAGTAGAGAGACAAAAAGATACAGAGAAGGACGAGAAAGAAAGATTAGGTGAATGAAAAAATAAGAGGTAGAAAGAAGAGGAGCAACAAGGAGAAAGCAAAAGGAGGATAAAGGAAGAACGAGAAGACGAAACTGACGAAGGAAGAATGGACGACAGTGAGAGAGTAAAAGGGACAAGAAAGACGAAGAAATGAATGCATGGTGCTAAAAAGGTTGATCATCTTAGTTATGTGTGACTACTAATTTTATTATCTTCACCATTGTCTTGCCGTGCCATTATGTCACACAGAGCTCTACCCAAAAATGGGAAATTCACAGGTCACGGGACAGTCTAATATTCCAAGGGGTGGTAGATAGGCTTCATGCAGTTGTGGGACCTAAGCTGCACTCTCTCGTGGGACGTAGGTGGGTTGGGATTGGGGCCAGTTCTTGATGTTTCGTGGTCGTTAAAAGCATCAGAGAGCTGGGAAACCCAGTCTTACCACCCTATAAAATGTTAGACTGTCCTGTGACGTCATTGGCGGGTAGAATATTAATAAAGAACCCTCCATTGTGTTCTGTTCCGCGCAATCCCTTCGATATCATAGATAGAATCCAGCCCAGCACTTTTGGCCTCTCTCTATGCTTTCACTTCACCACACCCTTGTAACCTAGGTAGACTAGTGAACAGTAAAGTTGAACATCTTTTTTTCCGCACTTTCCGGCCTACTGGGCATATAGGGCTAGGCCTGTATTTTATAGACCAATCGGCACTCGGTAGGTGATGTGGTCAGCATCACGCCGGCCGCCTTTATCTGCCAGGACTTTATCTGGTACCCATTTAAAGTTGGGTGGACGTGGGAGCCAAGGTCATTTTCCTGTTCCGTAAGGACCAGAGTCTAGTCGCTGCACCACAGCAGCTTCCTGGTACACCTAGAAGCATGAACACTTTTTTTTTTTTTTTTTTTTTAGTTTTCAATTTCCTAGGCACGGATTTACACTACAGAATTAACACAATAATTATCCCGCATGGTGCCAAACATTTTGAGAATCCCTGGAATTAGAGATTAGTAACATAATCACTGTTAGCAGGATTATTTTACTTGCTCAGAGCAACGGTGACTAGTTAAAAGATTATAAAAGATTATACTTCTTTGGATTTCTTTCCGTTTCTTTAACGGGGGACATTTTGGGGTTTCAATATAACGTCGGGTGAACTGAGTTTTAATTTTGTTTGAACCGGATGTAAATCTGATTTTGTCTAGAGACTTCTGGGAGGGTTGACCTTAAGGGGTTACATTGATTAGTTAGCCGCTTTAGGCTAGTAACTGGAGATAGAAATTAAATGTAGCGACAAACAGTCACTGTTGATGTTAATTAATATAATGATGTGGAGCCTTATGGCCATTGATTATGATCATAATCATCTTCTTCTTTCTTTCGCCTGAAATAGATTACCTAAATCTGCAGTTGTCTCTAGTATGAACTTCACTGTGTTTTGTAATTAACTCAGCGACCCGTTAAATTTGGCTTGCTCTGGTGTTTCTCCTGGCCAACAGTTATGCCTTGATGTGTTGTATTTGGGACAGTCTTGGAGGACATGATTTGTTGTCTCAGGTGTTAATCCACATGTGCATATGGCTGATTCGCCAGTCTTAAATTTGTTGTACATGTGGCTGCGAAGTCGATTTTACCTTATTCTAGTGCGTTGAATAATGACTTGCTCTAGTCTGTCCACAAAATGATTATCATCTTGTGCCAGTATTGGTGGCTCTCTTCTGATTGATTTGATCATTCTCTTCTTTTGTTGATAAGAAACTCTTACGTCAGGTTGTTCTTCAGTTACACCTTCCTTAGCTAGTTTATCAGCTCTTTCATTTCCGGAAACTCCACATCATAATCCTCATCATCATCTTGTGCTGCTAAACTTCGACAGGGCTCGCAGGCCTGTCAACTAATCCTCTCTTTAATAATTATTACCAGCACAAGTAATATAAATGTTATGTTATGCTATCACAATCAACACCCCGGCACATTGTGCATTTTTATGCATGCTCAGTCCTCCGGTGCAGCAGCCACTATAATTACCTCTGCTGGATGTTCCCGTTGAAAGTTGGTTATAGTATTTCCTGCCTTGGTATCGAAGATGGCACAAATGTACTTCGCCAAGCTTGATTCCAAGGTCGAGCAGATGTATTACCGTCAGCTTCGTCCTTTTTCCCGCCAACCTAGTCTGTACAGCGTTGATGATATCGACTGTCAGAGCTTCTTCCCGTACGCACTGGGTGCATTACTTGCCAGCTGGTCGGCCTTTTCATTGCCCTTTACCCCTGCATCGTTTGTGACTTTCACTGGTGTTTCTCTTGGCCAAAAGTTTTGCCTTAATATGTTATACTTGGAACAGACTTGCCAGCTGGTCGGCTCTTTCATTGCCTTTTACTCCTGCATATCCATGTGTTTAGATCTAGGTGATGAAGGTAAGCTGCGAATTCCGAAAGCTTGCTACCCATTCAGAGAGTAAACTACAGTTCGCGACTTTCTGGATCATGTTTGAACGGTTTGAACCCCGTTATATAGCATAAAAACTAACTGCATAAACTGCTGCTTGGTGGGCAACGTTAATCTGCTTCTTCTCAAAGTCCATGCCATGTGGCGTTTTGTAGTCATATCTATCCACAGCCTTCTGTTTTGTGTACTGTCAGTCAACTCTGACACAGATAGATGATCCTCCATGCCGTGTTGCGTTGCTAGTCATGTCTATTAAAAGCATTATTAAAAGGTTTATGGCTGAGCACCAGCAAGGAAATCAAGAATACATTTTGAGAATATATATCTTTCCTGTAGCGACATACGGAAATGAGTCTTGGAATATATCTAAGTCCTTAAGAAAGAAAATAGGGGCTTTTGAACTGAAATGCTATTAGAAAGATTATGAGAATATCATGGACAAAGAAGAGAAGAAATACTGACTTTTTGAAAGATCTGAACATCAAGCAGGACTGGCTACTAAACAGCATCTTGTCTCGGGAGCTGAAATATTTAAGCCATATCAAGCGCCACAACGGATTGGAAAGAATAACGGAAAAAAGCATGGTACCAGGAAGGAGGGACAGGGGCCGACCAACACGAAGATGGGCACATGATATAAGCGACTCCTTGAATATGAAAGTACACGAGAGGGGAGAGCTGGCGAGAGACCGAGTTTCTTGTAGGAAGACCGGGAGGAGAGCGACGTTCTGCAAAGCACCTGCTACACGATGATCAAGTGAGTTACGGGACAGTGGGTCTGTTTGTTTTTCTTATAAACTGGGGCACCAGGGCCCGCGTTGGATGTCGAAGTATGAATTAATAATCGACATCCCAGCACTCGGGACACCCCAATAAGTACACACCACAATAAGTGCTCCGTCCCTATCTTCAGCAGCAAGCGGAGAGTTCCAATTCCGATGGTACCAGTAACTGTCTGATTGTATACCCGTCTCGCCTTTCCCCTGAGTGTCAAGCGTCGGCCAGATCGCCTTGTAAATCCTAGAAGCGCCATTCTCCTCAGACCGTAACGATCTAAATGTGCATCGGTTCTGTTCACTCGCTCCCAAAGGGCCCTCACAAAATCCAGCTTGTCATACACCAGTTCACCACCAAGTGATGCAGAACCAGCCAGTCTGTCCGCCTGCTCGTTTCCCAGCACACCGGTGTTACCTGGAAAAAGTGACCCACTTTGGGAGATCATGTATCATGACAGGAGTTACCGATCACATTACACCGAGCAGATCTCCATTCAATGATTTTTTTTCTTAATGTCTAAAGTTTCTTTTTTTTTTTTTTTTTTTTTCTAAATCACTAACGATTTTTTTTCTAAATCACTAACTAACTATTTTATAAATCACTAACTAATTTTTTGTTCTCAATCACTAACTAATTTTTTGGTCTAAATCACTAACTTATTTTTTGTCAAATCACTAATTGTTTTTTCCTAAATCACTAACTATTTTTTTTTTTTTTCTAAATTAATAACTAATTTGTTTTCTAAATCACTAACTAATTTTTTTTCCCCAACCACTAAGTAATTATTTTTTTCATAAATCAAAAACTCATTTTTGTTCTAAATCATTAACATTTTTTTTTTTTTTTTTCTAAATTACTAACTAATGTTTTTGTTTATTTTTTTTTCTAAATCACTAATTTTGTTTTTTGATTATTTTCCCGCAGACGCTACTGGAGGAGGCATATGCTTCGGCCACAACAAAGTTAGAATACTTGGCCACGTCGCAAGACATGCTGGTTCAACTGCTCAAACAGCAATTGGTAATGACGTCGCATTCACTACTGAGGGATTGACGGGCGGATACACATAGACAGACAGACACAGAGAAACGGGTGGATGGGAATACAGACAGATGGAAGCCGGATCCACTGAGAGAAAAAGAGAGGGAGAGAGAAAGACAGACTGACTAACAGACGATCGGCTAGACGGATGGGTAGACGATCGGACAAACGGACGGACAGACAGACGGACGGACGGATAGACAGACTGACTAGACAGACAGGCAGACAGACAGGTAGACAAACAGGCAGGCAGAAAAACAGATTAGACATACAGACAGACAGATCAGACAGACGGACGGACGGCTGGACGGACGGACGGACAGACAGACAGACAGACAGACAGACAGACAGACAGACAGACAGACAGACAGACAGACAGACAGACAGACAGATAGACAGACAGATAGACAGACAGACAGACAGACAGACAGACAGACAGACAGACAGACAGACAGACAGACAGACAGACAGACAGACAGACAGACAGACAGACAGACAGACAGACAGACAGACAGACAGACAGACAGACAGACAGACAGACAGACAGACAGACAGACAGACAGACAGACAGACAGACAGACAGACAGACAGACAGACAGACAGACAGACAGACAGACAGACAGACAGACAGACAGACAGACAGACAGACAGACAGACAGACAGACAGACAGACAGACAGACAGACAGACAGACAGACAGACAGACAGACAGACAGACAGACAGACAGACAGACAGACAGACAGACAGACAGACAGACAGACAGACAGACAGACAGACAGACAGACAGACAGACAGACAGACAGACAGACAGACAGACAGACAGACAGACAGACAGACAGACAGACAGACAGACAGATAGATAGATAGATAGATAGATAGATAGATAGATAGATAGATAGATAGATAGATAGATAGATAGATAGATAGATAGATAGATAGATAGATAGATAGATAGAGAGGGAATTACTTCTTGATTGACAGAATGATGGGTCGATCGATATCGACTACTAGTACTTCACCATTACGAAAACAAGTCTTTACATTACTGTCGTATTTCCGTATCCCCAGACCGGAAGTCACAGCCAGCAACTCGTTGAGGCGTGTGCCACTGATACAGACGACACTCAGGCAGCTTCGCTAACCTAGATACAGAACCCACATTGTTACTGCTCAGAGACACGCCGCTGAAAATGCAAGAACTGCCCATGTTGACTTTCATGTTATCTCTAGTTTTACTTACTGCATGCAAAAATATGCCTACGAGAGAGAGAGAGAGAGAGAGAGAGAGAGAGAGAGAGAGAGAGAGAGGGGGGGGGGAAGAGTGAGAGGGTAAGATGGAGGGAGATTGAGTGTGAGGGTGGAGGAAGAAGTAGCTGTGGTTATGGGAAGTGGTGGGACAGATAAAAAGAGTCGTCGAGGAGTGGGTGAGTGTTAGAAAAGAAAGAGTGAGTGGGGAAAGAGACAGAGAAAAAAAGACACAGATATAGACAAACTAACAGAACAAACGCTACCTGTGAGTAAATGAGACAAAGAGTGATCTGCATGAGTGCAAAAAGAGAGTGTGCACGAGTGTGTTTGTGTGTGTGTGTTCACCGCTATTTGCAAGCTTGGTGAAGTGTCCTCATTAACATGATCAGAATTCACAGAAGATAAACTATGAACGGCACACACAAACACAGACGCGCGCGAGCACACACTAGTGGCCAGACGTGATCAGCTGGCATGTGTAAGCGTTAACGGTAACGATTACATTGGAGAGGGTATCGCATGAAAATTTTCCTCTACGTGGCTTAGCTGTTGACAGCATACGCGTGGAATTAGCACAACAATTGCATTACAGAGTATTAAGTTAAGTTAGCTGCGTATCCTTTACAGGACGTTGAAGAACCAACACTAGGTTTTTTTTTTTTTTTTTTTTTTTGGCTGTTGTGGTTTTTCTTAGCAAATTTACGTCCAGTAGTTTGCCATTTCTGGACAGTCGGGTTCTTGATACAACTGACAAAACCAACGCAAGGCGCAAGTCCCGCAGCTGGGATCGAACCCGCACCATGGCATTACGAAGAGCGTTCGCAACGCCAAAGCTACATACGCCGACTTAGAGAGTATATCGAGTGATATTTTCCTCTTCGTCGCTTGGCTATTGACAGCATACGCGTGCAACTAGTGTCGTAGTACTGACACGTAAACCCAGTGATGTTTTTGTAATAAAAAGAGTCTAGAATTTTGTTTCTTTTGCGGCAAAAATATAAGCGACGATAACGCCCGTTACACTCCTGCCTCACCACTGGCGCGCGCGTGCACACACACACACACACACATTAGCTGCCTCGTTTCCCCGTGTGGGTTCCGGGGCTCTGTTATAGGGAAAACAAAACAGACACACTGCCTACCCAAAAACATCTCGTAAGAGTAAACTAAATGAGTGCTTCCTTCAAAGTCGGAGTTCATCTGCCTGAGAGGCAATAAACCAGCAGTCTGCATACAAATAAGTCAAATCTGTAAAACGGATACAAACGCAAACTCAGGTTCTGAAACAGGACTGCAGTGTAGAAGTGGGTGAAGAACTAGAACTTTCCGCCAGAGTTTACAGCTGGTGAACGCCAAGAAGAAGCTCTGTGTTAGAGTCGATTGAAAGTACGCGAGACAGAAGGTTGTGGATAGACATGACTGCCAACGCCACATGGCATGGACTTAAGGAGGAGGAAGAAGAAGAAGAAGAAGAAGAAGAAGAAGAAGAAGAAGAAGAAGAAGAAGAAGAAGAAGAAGAAGAAGAAGAAGAAGAAGAAGAAAAGAAGAAGAAGAAGAAGAAGAAGAAGAAGAAGAAAAGAAAGAGAAGAAGAAAGAAGAAGAAGAAGAAGAAGAAGAAGAAGAAGAAGAAGAAGAAAGAAGAAGAAGAAGAAGAAGAAGAAGAAGAAGAGAAGAAGAAGAAGAAGAAGAAGAAGAAGAAGAAGAAGAAGAAGAGAAGAAAGAAGAAGAAGAAGAAGAAGAAGAAGAAGAAGAAGAAGAAGAAGAAGAAGAATGAAGCATAGAAGAAAAAGAAGTTGAAGAAGAAGTTGATAATGATGATGATGAAGAGCAGAAGAATGAAGCAAAGAAGAAGGAGAAGAAGAAGAAGAAGAAGAAGAAGAAGAAGAAGAAGAAGAAGAAGAAGAAGAAGAAGAAGAAGAAGAAGAAGAAGAAGAAGGAGAAGAAGAAGAAGAAGAAGAAGAAGAAGAAGAAGAAGAAGAAGAAGAAGAAGAAGAAGAAGAAGAAGAAGAAGAAGAAGAATGAAGCAAAGAAGAAAAAGAAGTTGAAGAAGAAGTTGATGATGATGATGATGAAGAGCAGAAGAATGAAGCAAAGAAGAAGAAGAAGAAGAAGAAGAAGAAGAAGAAGAAGAAGAAGAAGAAGAAGAAGAAGAAGAAGAAGAAGAAGAAGAAGAAGAAGAAGAAGAAAGAAGAAGAAGAAGAAGAAGAAGAAGAAGAAGAAGAAGAAGAAGAAGAAGAAGAAGAAGAAGAAGAAGAAGAAGAAGAAGAAGATCAACAACAACAACGACAACAACAGCAACAGTTAATATCATAAACACGCTAAGCACATGAATATTACTGGTTTTAACCCCTGAGTTGGCACTTGGTATATTTTGGTCATGTTAAAGAAGGCATTTCACCGAAATACCCATTGTGTATTACCAGCCATCTGTATAAATCGCTCATCTTTTATAGTTTACTTGTGAATGATATTAGACATTTAGTCGAATCGCTATAGAGATCGAAATCCGGTGATCAAGTATGGAAACGTGTCATTGCTACATACATCGTTGTTTACTGTCACCGTGTCCGGAAGATGTCCCGGTGTTCTGTGTGTATGCGCGTGTGTCTGTGTTTAAATAATCAGCGGCACTGATACAAAGAAAATTCAGGAAAAGGGGGCGGTGTGCGTGGGGTGGGGGAGGGGGAGGGGGGGGGGCTTAGATCTTAATTTTACGGAAGGATTTCTTGAGGGGCTTAAACCTTGTTATAATAATAATAATTCAGTAGAGTTAAGGACACTTTTCAACGCCTTTAGTCGTATTTGGGAATACAGGGTTAGATCTAGATTGTATAGAACAAACGGAACTTGGTGGGTGATGTGGTCAGCATCACGCTGGCCGCCTTTACTTCACATGACTGCACCTGGTACCCACTCAAGGCTGGGTCGGTCTGGGAGCCGAGGTCATTTTTGAAAGTCCGGCTTTCACCCACGACCTTCCGATCCGCAGGCGAGCGCCTAGACTACTCATCTTCTTCTTCTTCTACTTCTTCTTCGTCCTCCTCTTCTTCTTCTTCTTCTTTTTCTTTTTCTTCCTCTTTTACTTTTCTGCTTCTTCTTTTTCTCCTCCTCTTCTTTTCTTTAACTGCTGCTTCTTCTTCTTCTTCTTCTTCTTCTTCTTCTTCTTCTGCTGCTGCTGCTGCTTCTTCTCAAACTATTTCAGTATCATACAGTTTGGCAGAAAATGCTCAATGACTAAGGGGAAATAATCGTTATACATCTTTATGTGCACCAGTTTCAGAGACTAACTGTAGTGGCAATGGCCAGGTGTTTTATTATCGGTAACCAGACTAAGTAAACACATAATGCAATGGTTTAGATTCGTGTGGACACATTACAACAGAACATCATTCACATTTACACACGCGCGCGCGCGCAAACGCAGATACATACACATAGCATGCATTTGTTAGGCCTCAAAGAGTTAAATTATATTGTCTTTTTTTTTTTTTTTTTAAATTAAATTAAAACGTATTTCTCAACAGGTCTGTCCTGCATGTAGAGATACTGACAAAGTCTTTTGTCGTTTCCCAATGAGATATAGACGAAATGGGGCCGAAAACATTGCACTGATATAGATCACATTCGGGGACCGAAAACTTGTAAAGATTTAAAAACCGCGACACTGGAGTACAGACCAAAGATAAACAATATCTCGGTCTTCCTGAGAATTGAAACTAGATGCAATTTCCAAGACAAGATATTCACGTATCACATTGTATGACTTTGTGATTATACTTTGTGAATACTTGTGATACTTTATTTGTCCATATTCTACAAAGTACTGTTAGTGATATTTCATTGTTTGAATAAAAGGGAGGTAATCAAAATAGAATGTTTTGTTTTTCTGAAAAAGTACCGTCCTGCAATGCACATGTTTTGGTTACCAGCTGCCATAGAGACACGCTGAAGAAATATGAACACAGAGCTTGGGGAAGACCATGCGAGATGTGTAGCGACATCTTTAGGAGCAACCTAACAGAAATGAACACCAACCTGTACAATGCATTGGAAACAAGAGCACAAACGATCCTTTATTAATCCTGTCACTCCATTGTGGAATGCAATTTTTAGTTATTTTGAAGCCCCAACCTGGCTTTTGCCGGGGGCCCTAAATATAGCCGGGCCCTAAATATGGCCTAACGGCTGAACGGGGTTTCCGGGACCTCTCCACGGGTGATCCTCGTCCGCATGGGGGCACTTTTCGTCACCTTGTGTGATGTCCTGGTGGGGTACAACTTACCTCCCTACCTACATACAAACGATTCTTACACACACCCCCCCCCCCCAAATCTAGGTGAGGTAAATGGTGGAAGAAGTGAAGATGGAGAAGAAGAAGCGCATGCACTCTTTTCTGGATACGTTGACGAATAGTATTCAAACTTCAAGAAGGAAAAACGTCGGTAACTCAGATAGCCCAGGCAAACTTTTTATTCCTTATGAGGGTTTCTTTGAATATACCAAATCCTACCATATGATTAAGAAAATTAGACAATGAACAATCAACTAGAAAATCTAATTCAGCCCTTGGAGATGTGGGTATAGAGAAGGATAGGTCATATTTCATGGAAATAAAGATTTTGGAAAGACTATAAATTAAAATAGAATTACTGGGGGGGAGGGGGGGGTTTCGATTGAAATACTTGTAAAAACTATACTAGAGGTAAAGGTCGAAGGCAAAAGGTGGGCAGCGATACACGTGGGAGGATAATATCAAGATTTGGTTGGGCAGCCGTCTTAGAGAGTGTATAACCAGGACAGGAAACAAGAGTATGTTGGAGATCTATTGTTATCAACCTTCACTGCGGAGACGGCACCTGACTGACAGATTGATTTATCTCAATCAACGATCTCGAGAGATCGAAACGTCAAGGTTTCATTTGGCAATCAAGTTCAGAGGGCACTATCACACAATTCAGTTACAAACACCATAATGGCGTACTTTCTCACTGCTGATTCTTCCAGATCATGACTTCGTACACTTGCAACTAGGGCTGCCAAAAGCATTTGTATCAGAAGCCAAGCTAAGTTGACTAAAAAAAAAAAAGGAATACAAAAGCAAAAAACAAAAACCCAAGACTGATAAAAAGTACTCATTTTACAGTTACGAAACGAAACATTTACCCATTTTCATCTATATATATAAAAATCAATGTTTGTGTGTTTGTTTCACCCCTATAGACTCGGAAACTACTGAACCGATTTAGCTGAAATTTTCAGGATATGTTTGTTGTGATACCGGATTTCGAACAGTCGTGGTTTGAAATTCAACCTGTCACTGTTAGAGATAGGTGACCACAATTTATGCCAAAATATACGCAACTAATATTTATAACTTTAGTGATTTCTAATTATAGCCACGTTAGTAATTGCGCATGCGCCGTATTTACCATTCGCCGGCGAGTTACGTGCAGCCAACGCCTTCTCTAATACTAATACATAGAGTAGGTCGTGGTACAGCAAACAAGACTATCTCTATATTTGCCACAATAACCATATTAAACATGATTTCTATTTTCTGTTTTTTTTTCAAACAACCTTCGATGGGGGGGGGGGGGGGGGGGCAATCAAGGACTATCTCGACGTCGGCGCAGACAATGACTGCGTCATTAACTTCATTAGACAGGTGCGATTTCCATTGTCTTTCTTTTCTAAAAACCTTTGATGAGGGAGAGGGTACTAGGTGGATTTAGTTGTGGTGGGGGGGGGGGGGGTCAAAGACTATCTCAAATTACGCCACAGCAACGCGTGGCCGGGTACAGCTAGTATAAAGATAAAAACCCCAGATTCCAAAATCTAAGCCTAAGGCGTCACCTAAAAAACCTAGATCTTGGGATTAAATTCTTTCGTCGTGGGTGCCACGCACAACTAATTGGAGTCATTCAATGAGAATTATTGCGGAATATTTCCATTGTGCGGGCCGCTGGTGTGCTTGCTCAAGGCAGCGGATCGCCGGTTTGACATACCTGCAGGAGACAGTTCCCTCAGTCGGGAGCTTTAAAATCCAGCTGCGACTCGCTGCAGCCACGGTCGGTGTTCGAAACCGGGCGATTCACCCAGCCTCTATGAAATGGGTACTAGAGTTGACACTGGGTTGAATGAAGGAACGTCGCTGCAGCTACGGAGTTACGTGCGGACGGCGACACAGGCGGAGTTTCTTATCAGCTGCAAGTACTGGTGGCAGAGCACTAATGGTTTATAACTGTGTGCAATGACGCGTGTTCATATCTCCCGACTTTACTTAACTTTACTTTAGTTCTCTCAGACAGCCATTTTGCGTGCTGTTAGATGTTGCCAGGATTCTTCCCCTTGTCGGCCATTTGTATTGATGCTCATAGATTCACGCAACAAAACAACATTCAAGACTCCTTCCTTCCGTCGGCTTCAGGCAGAACTGAAATCTCTCCCATTTTCGGCCTCTGATAATTGAGTTGAGTCAAAGATTGACATCACAGCACTCGGGGCATTCCCATATGCACTCCGTCCCCATCTTCAACAGCCAGCACAGAGTTCCAGTACTAATAGTACCGGTCGTAGTCTGGTTATTACGTCCGTCCTGCTTTCCTCTGTGTGGGGAGAGCCTGCCAGACCCCCTAGGTTACACCCAGACGTTTCATTCTCACCATCTCATAATCTAGTTTCCTTTCTGACTTCATTACTTGTTCCCAAAGGGCTTTGACCACATTTGCCTTATCATGTACCAGTTTGCCACCCAGTGGCGCAGAATCAGCTGATCTATCTGCCTGTTTATTCTCCACCATGCCGGCATCGCCTGGCGAAAAGATTGGCCTTTTTGGCCTCTGATAATCTATCCTAACCCGTGTGAACACTCAGCTCTCTCATTTTTCCTACAACATACTGCTACCAACTTCACAAATTTCTTGGGCCACTTTGGTCTGTCAGAACCTTTATACATTTTGCATTTCACACAATATATTATCAGTAATCGGTGTCCGGAATAAAAGTTCAGCAGATGTCGAAGCCGACCACTACTACGATATAAAAATGTGCGCAGACGGGACATGAATGATACACAAACTGAGGTCCCCTGTGTGGGTTTCCAGGGCCCTATTATAGGAAAAACAAGAATAGACCCACTGTCTACCCAAAAGCATGTCGTAAGAGTCGACTAATTGGGAGCTTCCTTCGAAGTCGGAGTGCATCTGCCTGAGATGCAAGGAACCAACAGTCTGCACACAAATGCATCAGATCTGTCAAACGGATGCACACGCAACTCAGGTTCTGGAACAGGACTGCAGTCCAGAAGTGGATGGACAACCAGAACTTTCCGCCAGAGTTTGACAGCTGGGGAACACAAAGCAGAATATATTGTAGAGGACTGGTGGGACCAAAATATCATGGACTGTGTTGTGTTGCAGGGGGGGGCACAAAGGACAGGGAATGAGAATGAGGGAAGGAATGACTACAGAAATGATGAGAGCTCAGCGTCTCAGAAGAAACACACTGAACACAAATGTTGACAATAGTCCTTATATGCCATGTTTTAACTGTGGATGATTTCTGAACGCCGGCGGGTCATGTTAGTCACACTGGCTATCCCCATGGGTTGTAAGTCTCATACCTGCTCATAGCCCAATGTAACACTATTTTCTGGAAAAACGGAAAGGTGCCAATCTATATATATATATCCCAAGGAACACATCATACGTTCATAGGTTCCTACCTAGAAGCCCAATAAACGCATGATGCGCCAATTATATTACTTTCTTTACTACCCCCTGGGCCTGTGATGCTAAACCCCCTGGGACTCAAAGAGTTAATGTTAGTTGCATATCCTGGCTGTTGTGTGGTTTTTCTAGGCAAATTTACACCCAGTAGTTTGCCATTACTTTCTACTTTCGGCCCAATGCACAAAAGGGCGACACGCGCACCGGCTACTCAAAGAACCCAGCTACAGATCCCAAGTCAAGGAACCCACACAAATCCCAACCATCAACACACTGTGGAAACTGCGACTTGGGGCCTGGAAAGAGAGATCCAGCAGCCCGATGTGCACGGAATGCTGGAAACTCAACACTGTGGAACACTTTCTGATATCGTGCAGCAAATACAAAGCACAGCGAACAGAACTGAGGAACCACTTTGAAACGAATGGCAAACCCATGACCGTCAGGGCTTGTCTCAAAACAAGTAACAGCCCTGAGATGCACAAGATGGTGAAGCAATTCATCAGCCGATCGGCAGGCGAGGACACGCCCCAAGCGTCAACCTAGATGGCCGAACATCAAACAGACCAGCCGCCTGACCCACCAAATGATGCCAGCCAGGGGAACCCAACCATGGAATCCCACTTCTCTCTCCCCTTACCTAGCAAGCTATCTATCTCTCTCCATCCTTCGACCTTACTATATATTCCTACGGAGCATTCCTGCCCTCTAGTTTTTTTTTACAAACCGTGTTTTACAGCCAGGGGACAGAACTCCGACTAACCGGCAGTCTCCTGTTGTCTACCGGCCGTAGTTGAAAGGAGAGCCAATACTAGCAAAGAATTTAGTTTTGCTTTAGAAAAAGTGACATTTTGGTCTCATGGCAAAGTAATTTGCCTATATATATATAGCCTTGAGGGATTGCACAGCAATAGAAGTCACCGAATTAGTCACCATATAAATGTTTAAGCCCTGGGAAGGTCATGATACAATTTTCCGTTTACCTGTTATTTTATTACATTATTGCCATTCGTACATTTATAGTTTCAACCAGTGGTTCTCAACCTTCCTAATGCCACAACCCTTACAGTTCCTCGTGTTTTGGTGACCCCAAAACATACAATTATTTCTGCTGCTACTTTAACTTCAGTGAACAGGTATTTTCTGATGGTCTTAGGCAGCCCCTGTGAAAGTGTCATTTGACTCCTAAAGAGGTCACGACCCACAGATTGAGAACCGCTGATTTAAACAAAATCAAAACAAAAATTAATCCAGTTTATAAATATTTGTATGTATTTGTGACCTGTGTAAATAAATGTTTTTCTTGTCTGGGATTCCCAGGTTCTATGCCCCCCCCCCCCCCCCCCCCCCCCCCCCCCCCCCCCCCCCCCCCAAGTCAAATCTGTAAAATGCAACATTGAAAGACATTGCTAAGTGTACACAGAATAACAGACAAGTTATTCTTAGCTCGAGGAGCGGCTGGCCGAACAGTTAGAGCAGTTGGCTCTCAAGTGGGAGACCCGGGTTTGAATCCTCAGTGAGGCTGGGGAATTTTCAATGGGGGGCAAAATAAAATCCTCACCTGCAAAGTCGTGGTGACAGCACTAGCCATGCGGCCGTAAATCGTCAGGCTTAAAGAGCTCCCCTGCCTACATCACAAAAAGTGGTAAAAGAACCATACTATGGAAGAGAGTTGGACCTCACAACATAATACCCACAAGACAGTTTATAAAAGAAAAACAATACAGCTCTTGTGGCTTTTGGACAGTGACAGAGTTGGGCTTCACATTGTAAAATAATAAACAGATTTCTGTGGGATCACATTCCTATGGCAGCCAGCCTTGACTGTAGAGACAGCGCAAGATTGATTTCTCTAATGGGTAGCCATGGACAAACCCAGTCTCACCCACTCCTGGGGCTCCATTTTGGGAGACACATATGAAGACCCACTGTCCCCAACAAAAATGTCCTAAAAGGTGATCCTTCAAAGTCACAAGGCATCTGTATACATATCAGGCCAGTAAAATGGATGTGCAAACAAAACTCAGGTTCTAGAAAGTCCAGAAGTGGACCCCCAAAAAAATTCAGCTCTGGAGTTTATAGATGGCGAACGCTAAGAAGAAGAACAAGAAGAAGAAGAAGGCTATTAGGGTCATCAAATAAACAGCACCCTAATGTGGGCTCCTAGGTCTCATCATGGGAGGAAAAAGAACAGACTTACTGCACATTTCACCCCCCCTCCCCCTCAATCGCAACCACGTTGTAGCAAAAAGCGGACTAACTGGGGTTTGCTGAAATAGAATGTTCAGGACAGAAAAGTGCAGATATTGCAGCCAGGCTGTAAACCACAACACAACCTATCAAATGTTCTTTAACTCTTTTGAGTACCAGGGGGTTTAGCATCACAGGCTCAAGGGGTAGTCAAAAGAGACGTAAAATCAGCGCATCATGCATTCATTGGGCTTCTAGGCAGGAATCTATGAATGTATGATGCGTTCCTTGGGACTCAACGACTTAAAGGCAAACACACAAGAAATAAAACAGCAGAAATCATTGACATGACTATATATTCCATGAGAAGCATCCATAAAGAACTCCAACAGCTGCAGCAAACACATTTGTTAAATACAACAACACATGCACACAATCATAACTAAAACAAAACTGACAACTCAAATTCACAAATTCACCCTTTTGTCCCAGAAAAAATCTAAAACACAGCATTTCTCAAAATGTCGTTTTACACAAAACGCATCCTTATAACTCTCTGAAAAATGACCCCATAAACACTAGAGGAAGGGAAGAACAAGAAGAAGTTATCTGGTCAGTGTTTTACAACCACCCAGGGGGTCTCAGGCCCTAGCTCACAGAGCAGACAGAAGAACATCAAGGCCACTGTTTTACTGTGGCCACTATGTCGATAAAAAAGACTTTTACACATTTTTTCAATTGTTAAATTCACAAATACCAGAAAAAGACAGGTTTTATTTAAAGATAATCATAAAATCTAAATGGAGTAAAAAAAATTAACTGCTTTCTTCCTTTTGACCATAATAAACATAGTTTTGTTGACTTAGCCATGTCCAGTAATTATACAATTATTATGAGACAAGTTACAAAATTATGAGAGTATTATAACATTACGTCTTGGAGGAGACAGAGATGTGGTTTTTCAGACGAATAATAAGAACCCCTTGGACTGCCGGTAACTAACGAGGATTGCTTGAAGGGGGCTAATGAGAGCAGATTAATATATACAGCTGCAAAGAAAAGACAATCACTGTTCTTTGGTCATGTAATGAGAGGAGAGGCTATGGAGAATGCTGTAATGACAGGGAAGATCAATGGTAGAAGAGGGAGAGGCAGACCAAGAGAGATGATGACAGATAAACTGCGACGGTGGCATGGAAGGATATCATCGGTATAACTGATCCAGAGGACAAGGGGACAGTGATCTGTGCAGATGCATGAACATCTAAGCCAGTCAGCAGGGCACGTGATGATGACGATGACGGCGCGGGCATCACAATTTTCATAAATCTGATATATTTACTTTCAACCCAAATAATCTCAAATTTTTTTTATTTAGCATATACAGTGATGCACACCATGCCTACAAAGTGTGCAAGTATAGCCTGTACCAAATTTGTTATATACAGTGATGCCCACCATGCCTACAAAGTGTGCAAGCATAGCCTGTACCAAATTTGTTAAATAATTGTAATAACCAATGACCAAAGACTTCACATCAGCAAAAATCCATAACTGTAGGAAAAAGCAGCCTAAAGAGATTGGTTAAAATAAAACTAAATCTTTCATCTAATTAAAAAAAACACAAAACTGTTCACACAACTAGCCCATAAGCTAGGCTAGTTAAGAACTGCTATTATAGCCCTTGGGATATTCACAAACTCGCACTCTCATCTTTAGCAGCCAGCAATGAGTTCCCATTCCAATGCTACCCCCAGCAGTTTGATAATAAACAAACGCATATAATCTGTAACAAGTCAAACAAACAAAACCAAATTTTAAAACAAAACCAAAAGCTTTAATATCCTTGTCAAACAACTACATGATAAAAACAAACTGCTCACACGACAGACACATGTAATCTATACCAAATCAAAACAACTGACTACAGATTCACAAATCACAGCTAAAAGCCCCCAACAAAACTGAATGCAGAAAAGAGGATATTATGAGCCTGCATAGCTTCCCAATATCAGAGTAACTGTGCAAGGGATATAAAAATAATTAATCCAGCATAAATATGTTCTCACATGCTTTATCTAAAGTTTAACTCCTAACAGCATAAATATATTCTCACATGCTTTATCTAAAGTTTAACTCCTAACAGCATAAATATGTTCTCACATGCTTTATCTAAAGTTTAACTCCTAACAGCATAAATATGTTCTCACATGTTTTATCTAAAGTTTAACTCCTAACAGCATAAATATGTTCTCACATGTTTTATCTAAAGTTTAACTCCTAACAGCATAAACTCTTCCAATTCCAAACAATGAGTCAATTCCAAAACTGCAAAATAAATGAGTGTACAGTTGTACTGTACAATTCCAAAGCTCCTAATAACAGTGTACTGGTTCACAGTACAATTCCAAATTCTACAGATGCAAATCATGACACAGCTCCGCCAAGAGCTAATGCTGAGTTCATACTTGAAGGAGTTAAGTCACAATTAAAATGCTTATCCTTTCCGAACCATGGAAGTGGAGAAGAGCAACTGTTTCTCCTTTTTCTTCTTCTTTTTGCGACCACCTGCTTCAGCTGGGGCAATAGAAATGTCAGCTTCTGAAAATAATTTGTGGAAAATAATTTATTGTAAATGTTTCATCTTGTGTCAAAAGTTCAAATCTATTACTGCATCCTAAAATATTGTGCTTTTTCTAACCCTAATGTGATTATTAATTCTAAACTGTAAACCCAACATGACTGTTCTATTCTGTAAACCCAACATGTTGAGTTGTTTAATTCTGTAGGCTCAACGTGACTGGCAGTTCTGTAATCCCAACATGTCAAATTGTTCTAGTATGTAACCTTAACACAAGAGTATGTTCGACTCTATATCCCTAACATAATGACCATGATCTATTCTGTAATGCTAACACAATGACATGATCTATTCTGTAATCCTAACACAATGACATGATCTATTTTGTAATCCTAACACAATGACATGATCTATTTTGTAATCCTAACACAATGACATGATCTATTCTGTAATCCTAACACAATGACATGATCTATTTGTAATCCTAACACAATGACATGATCTATTTTGTAATCCTAACACAATGACATGATCTATTCTGTAATCCTAACACAATGACATGATCTATTCTGTAATCCTAACACAATGACATGATCTATTTTGTAATCCTAACACAATGACATGATCTATTCTGTAATCCTAACACAATGACATGATCTACTCTGTAATCATAAGACAAATGATCTACTCTTTAATCTTAACACGAGTATTATCTACTCTACAGTCCTTACATAATTAGTACATTCTACTCGATAATCTACACAATGAGCATGACCTACTCTTTAATCTCATACAATGAGTATGCTCCACTCTATAATCTAATACAATGAGCATGAGCTACTTTAAAACCCTAACTCTAATGTCTACTTTATAATGCTTGCCCGATTAGTTCATTCTACTTGATAATCTACATAATGAACATGTTCTACTCTATAATTTAACACAATGTGTATGTTCTCTAAAATCTAACACAATGAGTACGCTCTACAATCTAATTAATACAATGAGCATGATCTACTCTATAACCCTAACACTCTAATCTTTACACGAGAATTATCTACTTTATAATCCTTGCATAATTAGTATATTCTACTTGATAATCTACATAATAAACATGTTCTGCTCTATAATTTAACACAATGAGCATAATCTACTCTGTAACCCTAACATAATGAGTATGATCTACTCTATAACCCTAACACTGTCAGCATGATCTACTCCATAACTCTAACACAATTAGTATGGTCTACTCTAAAACTCTACACAATTAGCATAATCTACTCTAAAACCCTACAAAATAGGTTCTACTCTATAATTACAACACTTACAGCATATCCCCTTGTATATTCCTAAACAACTCTGATGAAGCCACTAACCTGCTACAGCCTGGCTTCGAACACTGTGCGCATTCATCGCTTTCCCGATATCCTCCAGCCAAGAAGAAGCCATGGATGGAGCTGGCAAATACTCGCCGCCATCGTCGTCATCCTCGTCAGCTGCTGTGTGCCTCCTGGCTGGTGTCCTCACTTCCTGTACAGCTGAAGAGACATACCCAGCACTTTCCTGAGCTGCCGCACGTCCCCATGCAGCACCCTGAGGGATTGACTTGCCTGCTTTCAGCATCTGGTGACAACAATCACAGTGGTAGCTATTTGCTGAAAGCTTATGGGAGAGAAGACTTACATGGGTAGTGAAAATGTCCACCTAACTGGAGGGAGAACATATGTGGTCAGTAAAAATGTCCACCTTACTGGAGAAAGAACATGCTGGGCAGTAACAATGTCCATCTTACTGGAGAGAGAACTTACATGGGTAGTGAAAATGTCCACCTTATTGGAGAGAGAACATAAGTGGGTAGAAACAATGCCAACTGTACTGGAGAGAGAACATATGTGGAGCATATGTGGATAGTAACAACGCCCACCGTACTGGAGAGAAAACATATGTGGGTAGTAACAATACCAACCTTAATAGAGAGAGGATGGTTAACCAAGAATGTCAGAAAGCAACTAAAAGATTCATATGAGACTTGCTTTTTTTTCAAACACTAGGCATACTATACTATCATGGAGAAAACTTTGGCTGCAAATCCAAGCAATCAGGAACCTACAACGGAGTTTCTTCTTCTTTGTGTCTGGCCTCTCAGGCTGTGGTTTACAGCTAGGCTACAATATCTTCATTTGGGGGGGAGGGGGGGTGTTAGCTTTTGGTTACACCCCTAATTTCAGGAAACCCTTCATTAGTTGCCTTGTATATGAGCTTGTTAAAGCGAAGCTGATTTATTCCCCCTCCCCTAAAAATATGGATCTCCTGGAACCTAACAGGGCTACAATACGTTTGACAATGCTTGCTTGAGAGATTATATTCTAACTGAGAAGACAGGCAGAAGAAGTATATTTCAACACTGACCTGTGCAAAAGACAGACCAGTCTGACTGCCCTCACTATCATTACGTTGTCGAGGACTACCGCCGGCCGTAGGATCCACAGCTGAAACATAACAACCAAACATATCTCACAGACATTAGGCAAGCCTCCGGACACCCATTGCTGTTGGGGTGTCAGGTTTCTTTTTTCTCTTCTGCCTTCTATCCCCCAATGAAGCATGGGCCCCCAACCAACTCAAGTCAAGTCATTTTATCCTTCGCTACTGCATGCAGCTCACCCCATGTCCCCCCTCACCTTTTTTAAACGTCACTTCCCTGTGCTTTTGGGGGGGGGGGGGGGGGGGGGGGGGGGGGGGGGGGTTCCTTTATTTCTATGCCCCTGTGAGTTCCAGTGTGCAAATAAAGTTTAGTTATAATATTCTCAGGTTTTCTTTGTGTGTGTCCCCTATCCAACACCAAAATTTTTTACCCCCAATGAATGAATGTTGCCAAACATCTGATTACCACATACTTTATAACCCTGGCTCAACAAGGTGATGTGACCGGTTTATTTCCTCCCTGCCCTTCCTTTCCAGCACACACAGATTATCACTGCATCAGCCAGTGGTCAGGAGATGTGGCTCCGGAAAAAGGCGACAAAAGGACATACAATCAGACAGCTGCTAACTGGCACTCCTCCAGGGGCTGGAGCTTGGAGACCAAAGTTCTTACAACAACACTCCGACTACTGTGATGTTATTTCACCATCTTCTTTTCGTATGTCTGAGTGACATAATTATGTTGTGCTATTCACAGCACAGATGCGATTTCTGCGCTTTTCAGCTGACACATCTGACTTTATCTGGTCAGTTTCATTGGGTCAGCCTTTCCAGATTCAACTCAGAAAATTAGAACAAGAATCTTCCCAGTGTATGTTAGCGTTCGGGTGTGGATTGAAGCAGGAAATGCTTTCTGCTCCCTAAACAACGCATCATGTGTACCAGACATTCCTCATGTGCACCAGTCAACATTCTGCGTCTACTTGTACATCTCAAGTTTGGTCAGGCAAACTAAATCAATCTGGCAACACAATATGTGTTGTGTATTTGGACCCCGTGGATGCAGTACACACAAGCTTTTGCTGTCACTATTGCTTCAACCAGGCATCAGCTGGGACTTACAGAGTCCATATACATCCAGTCTCCGAGATGACCCAGGCTTAACTGGCCCCAGTAAATGTTCCGTGGGGTCAGGACAGCCGGGGTAATGACAGCCTTTATAAGCCAACAAGTAATGGCTGAACTATTTGAAAATATGCTATCAGCACCCTAAGGCAGCAACTGTGATGTAGCGGCTACACTCCCATGCAGATCCGAAGGTCGTGGGTTTAAACCCAGAGCCAGACTTTTTTTTTAAGTGATCTTGGTTCCCAGGTCACTCCAGCCTTCAAGGGGCACCAGGTGAATTCTTGGGAAGTAAAGGCAGCCACTGTGATGCTGATGACATCATCCACTGAGTGCCAGTTGGTCCACAAAATATAGGTCTAGCACCATATGCCCAATACAAGTGATTAGTGATTAGAAAGGATTATCATCACAGCACTCTGGACAGATCCACAGGTGCTCTGATCTCCTCCTCAGAAGCCCGACAAGTGTAAAACGACTGATGACGCCTGTTCTGTGTTGGTTAATGAAACGTTTTGTCCCCTTAGTGAAATGTTCATTTCTTGCAGCTCCAGGCTGCACTCCTTTGTCCATCAGTCTAGACAGGGATACGGAGTCATGTCCTTTAGCGTGCTCCTCAATACAGTAAGTGCAGCCGCAGGGCATTGATAACATCACTTCTGTCCAGTACTGGACCAGCCATAGCAACCGCAGTGTCAGCAAAGATAGTCTGCACACTCGTTCCCTTGAAAACCCACATGACCTGGCCCAAAGATGAATGTTAGGGCAGATATTTGTGAAGTGCTTTAGTGTTGCAATCCATTCTTGCCTGATAAATCCAGCTTGGATTTTTTTTAAGGATATTCATCGAGTTGCCCAATACAAGTGAAAGAGTGCTTTACTTTAACACAAAGATTTAAATGGTTCGGCCATCTTGTGAGAATACAGCCAGACCAGATTACATATGAGACTTGCAAATGGACAATGAAAAGGGCACAAGTACAGAAAATTACATCTGAAATGAGCTGTCTCCGCAAGGTCACTAACAACACTAGACGAGACAGGGTTACGAACACCAGCTTAGAGACAAAGTTGGAATAAGCCTTGACAGACAAAGAATGAAACGGTTCGGCCATTTAGTGAAAATGCAGCCAGACCAGACTGCATATGAGACTTTTTACAGCAGAACGCCTGGGAGAAAGGCGAGAGAAAGACCAAGAAAGAGATGAATAAATGATATAGATGAACCCTGCAAAAAGCTGAACAAATTCATCATTCAAGCCACCTGAGAAGTGTAAGACAAATACAGAAAATCATGACACTGGGCTACAACCTGGTAACAGTAAGACAAAAGAAGCAGATGACGAAAGAAGAAGACACCGAACACTTTTTTTAAAAAAAAAATAACTAGATTGTCTCCGGAGCTACAGAGTTCGTGCTCTGTGCAGCACTCCCGGCAGGCAGCTAGCCATTATGCAGAGAGGGACCCAGCCACACGGGATAAAACCTGGTGCAGTGAGGTTGATCCTCTCGAATAAAATGTACATCCCAGAGTCCTCTTCTCCTTAAGCCACCAGAGCAATATAACATTCTTCATGTCACCAAACATACCACCATCCTTGCCACTACATGTCATGAACAGGAAAGTCACAACAAGAACTAACCTAAAGCTTCAGTGACTGTCTCTGTAACATCGTCTGACCTCACTGAGCTCCCAAAACTGCCCTCAAGACTGCCGAGGCTACTGAAGCTTCCCAAGGAGGCAGGAAACTGTGTCAGATTGTCCAGGGGAATCTGCACCTCAGGATCTGCACACAACAGGTGACACTATTGACTTCAGTAAACAGTCAATATTTGTAAACTCATAACCACACAAAAAAATAGAAATGATCCTACAAGCCAGTGGCTCTCAACCTTACTAATGCCACGACCCTTTAATACAGTTCTCTTATGTTGTAGCGCCCCCTAAACAAATATTTTTCTTTATAACTTCAATGAATATCTGTTTTCTGATGGTCTCAGGTGACCCATGTTTAAGGGTCATTCAACCCAAAAAGGGTGGCGACCCGCGGGTTGGGAACTGCTAATTATTCCACTAACCAACAATAATTAACAAAATTTAAACCAAAAAAATCAAGTTTTCTTGTTCTTCATGTCCTCTTTTATCACTTCAGGTGTCAAAGGGATATCCCCCCCCCCCTTTTTAGCGTGCACCGGCTGTAAACCACAAGAAAATTACATACATTCAACCAACATCTTATGTGAGAAAATCAAAGACTTACAAATGCCAAAACTTGCTTTATGCTCTACTTCTTGCTGCCTGGCTCGTTCCTTTTCTTCCTTCTTCTTCCGGAGCCGAGCTTTGTGACGTTTGTCAAATTCAGCTGGAACAACAATAAATCTCTGTTGAAGAATTTACTTAAATACGTTTGTAACATCCACCAAGTTGAACCAGTCGAAAATTTACTACTTTCAAAAAACAATTAAAAGGCGGGGGGGGGGGGGGGGGGGGGGGGGTTGTCAAAGCTACAGAAAGAGACATAATTTTGACATTTAATTATAATTTAATGCTCAGCATCTGTGGCATAGGCAAACATGCTTCATAATGCCGGGGTGCCGGGCGCGATCTCAAATGCAGGCGATTTTTCGCTTTGCATTGGTTTCAACAGTGGTATCGAGAGCCGACCGATCAAAAAGCAATGGCAAATTACTGAAAGTAAAATTTGCCTAGAAAAACCACAACAGTCAAACAAATGCTGGGTTGGTGTGAGTCATGGGCAATGACAACAGCTCCCACAAGTCAGCTTCAGGTTTCAGAAATGAGATATCTGAGAGAGGGGATCCAAGTCACAAGAAGCAGCAAAGTTCGCAATCAGACAATACGTAAGCATAAGAGGCTAAGAACCAGGGAACCAAACCTCCAGGGCGACCCAGGGTCTGGTGGTAAGAAAACATCAGACAGAAAAGGAATGGAACAAAGCTAGAATGCTGCTGATAAAGAAGTCAGATAATCTCTTAGGCAAACCTCTACACCCTGTGGTAGAAGAGGAGTGACTAAATGAGTAACAGAAGGTTTGTACAGTTAGAGGAAGGAAGTGTGAAAGAAAACAAAACAGCAGATAACATTACAATAAAAAAAATATCACTAAACTCAAGATTCAGCACTTCGTGAATGGCTGGCCTAACTGTAACCTTTGTGGTGGGCATGTAGGTGTTCAAGGCAATGAATGTGCAAATTTTGTGGTTACTATGGCTGATCAGATACCAGGACCAAGTCCCAAAGTGGTCCAGGCCCTTTTACACCTCTCCACATTCATCCTAGACACAGGTTCCCAGCTGGCAGCCTGGTCAGCTTAAACTGGATCTATTTTTCCATCACAGTCAGAATGCTTCTTCCTGAGAAGGGAGGATCCAGCAGCCCACAAACAAATAAGCCAGATCCATTAAATGAATGTACATGCTACGCTCTTGTCCCAGAGCAAGACTAAAGTCCAGAAAGTTGACACAAACAGTTTACAGTCGGTGATGTACATGAAAAAGATGAATGCACATTATGATAAACATGGAAATCTGACCAGCACAGAGACTTACCAGTTCTGTCAGGGAGATGAACTGAACAGAATATTATAAAACAAGCTCAAGAAGAAGGTGTTCTGCAGCAATCTAACCCTAAAGCTTAAAAATAAAAGGACACTTACTTTGGAAATGCTGAAGCGTCTCACGACTAATTAGTGGCGGCTGAAACTTCAGCTCTACAACATGGAACTCACAGGTCAGCGGGATGTGGTTCAGATACCTCAGACGCTTCCGGACATCCTATGAGATTTACAGGAGAAAAACAAGGGTGGCTTTGAAAAAATACATTGTTATTATTTAGAATCAACATCATAGGACCCTGGGCATACCCATAGATGCTCCCTTCCGTAGCAAATGTCTTTAGGTGTAGATGCTAACCGTTCCCATAGCACACTGATTATACACACGGCGTTCTCTTCCTCTCATCCGTCCTCTCCTTGCCCGATCCGTTCCTAATTCCTCGTTCACACATTCTTACACATGTTATTTCATCTCGCGTCTTCTGTCAACATTAGTTCATACAATACATGGTCTTCAGAATGTCTCCCTTGTCTGGTAAGAGTGCTGTCGTAGCTATCGATTTTGTAGCCAGAAAATCCGCTCTTCCATTTCCTCATCTCCCTGCATGTCCCAGACAGTATATCTACGTGATTCCCTGCAATGTTTGCGTACTGATACTTGTATCCACTTTCCACATTAGTCCATTTAAAACCTTATGCAGTACCGACCGAGAGTCAGTCGCAATAATTCCTTTGCTAACTCTAAAAACAAAAATTTAAAAAGAATTAACTAAATAACGACAATCCATGATCCATCAAAACATTGGTATAGGGGTACCCTGGAGGACGCATGAAGACTTTGTTGAAGTTAACCATCAACTTAATTCACAAGCAAGAGATCTCTTCTTTATTCTTCTGTGTTTGCCTTTCAAAGAGCGGTTGGCACGTTGTGGTTCACAGCTAAACTGTGAGATCTGCCCCTTTCTGCCCATCATCTCCAATTTAAGCAAATCCTTAATTGGTCTTTGACCCTAAGGATTTAAGATGGCATGGCTAGGGCTATCGCCATGGACTGAGCAGGTGAGGATTTTATTTTTGCCCTTAACAGAAAAAACCTGCAACCTCACACAATAGCCCAGCGTTTTTATCTGTTCAGCTAGTTGCTACAAATTTTCATTGAATGTTCTTAAACAAATATACAATAAATTAGTTGCATATCCCTCATTATCAATTCTCTTTATGCCTAGTGGCACATGAGGCTTCAAAAAGATACTTTCTATGCTTTCCTGTCCTGTGCAATCTTTAGTGCAGTTTTCCATGTCAGAGATGCCGCACTCAGATCACTTTCCATCGTTTGTCTCAATGTTGTTTTTGGGTGCCCCTTCTTTCCCTCTGGTGTCCAAGTGACAGCAGTTTTGGCAGGTATATCAGGATTCGTTCTCATAACGTGGCCAAGCCATTTGCATCTTCTATTTTGCATATCCCTCATAGGACATCACAAACCATCATCATCAACCTTATCTACAGTTAGTTGCTTTACAGGAGGACACAGCAGGACCAACCCCATAATTTGGGAAGGGGGCTATTTGGTTTTATGAGGCAAATTTTGCATTCAGCACTTTACCACTGCTTTCCGAACAATCAATTCCCCATACCATTGACGAAATTAGCTCAAAGAAGTCTGCTGCCAAACTGCCTGCAGCTGGAATCTACCCTATTACTTCTGGAATTACGCACACATTTGCAACACTCAAGATACAGCTGCTGCACAATTTCACTGGGCATGTCTACATTTAGTAGTCAGCTGTTGCTCACATAACAGTCAATGCTCAAGCCATTACCAAAATTAACACACATGGGTCTCTTTAAACAAAATAATAAAGGGAGAAAACAAATAGAGACCCAAAAAATTCCAAACTTCCGCTGACCTCGCTCATGAAGATCCTCTCAATGGCCACAATCTTGGCTCTGATAACTTCAGGGCTGTGTTCCAAGTTCCCGTACTCCCTGGTCAAGCACTGGGCATTCAGAGAGTTCAGGTAGATATGCTGTCCACTAGAGGCTGCACACAAACACAAAGCTGACATATGACATCCAATAATGGCAAATGGAAAAACAGTAGAGGGCCCATTTTAACACCAGTGGCATCAGGCTAGATTCAGATTTTTATAGATCAATCTGGTTAATGAGTCTTACGACGAATCTTTGGACCCATCAAAGAGGCAAACAGCCGAGAATGTAGAGTGAGAAGCAACAAGGAAATTCATAATCTGTTTAAATCACCACTGATCACTGGCATCATGAAAGCTAATAGACTGAAATGGTTGGGGCATATTGAAAGAATGTCAGATGACAGAGAAGTAAAAACTGTATACACGAGGGAGATGAATGGTCATAGACCACGAGGCAGACCAATAAGACGATGGAGAGATAATATCAAGATTGACCTGCAAACACTTGGTGTCACCGACTGAAAAAGAGAAGGCCAACCAGACTGATAAATGGAAACGGGTGATATCTGCAGCAATGAACCCAAAGGGCTCGGAATGCTAAAGAAGAAGAATCTGGCTGCTGATGGGTGGTCGACATCACGCCAGCCAACTTTACTTCCTAAGAAATTGACCTCTTCTAGAAAATGCAAGAATTAAAAACAAATCACCAAATTCTAACTGATTACCTCAGTTTTACAGAAGCATGACAAGAACCCATGGATAAAAATAAAATGTAAAGAAAATGCAATGAAAGAAATTACCTCATACAGCTCTCATTATATGCATTACAAAACGAGAAAGTGAAAACTAGAATACAGGGTCTCCTTGGCTTAAGACTTAAAGTTCCATTCCACCCAACAGGTCTAAGTCAAACTGGTAGAAAGTCGACTTTATATTTTTCAACACTATTTCATTCAAACGGGTTATAACAACTGTACAGTAAACATAAAAATTCAATGTATGCATATATAATTGTTGGCGTCTGTGGCTTTGGCACTGCGAACAAGCTTTGCAATGCAGGGTTAGATCCCAGCTGCAGGTCTTGCGCTGGTTTCGACAGTCGTATCGAAAAGCCGACCATCCAGGAAGCAATGACAAACTACTGGACATAAATTGCCTAGAAAAACCACAATAGCCAAAAAAATGCTGGTGTTGTTTCTACAATGTCCTGTAAAGAATATGCAACTAACTTTAACTAACTAAAAGGGGACCCCAGAACTCAGGAAACTCAAACAAATATCATAAAGATGAAAGTGTCTTCAACTAAATTAACTCACAAAAATCTTTGCCCTCTTATCTTCACCAGCTGCGAACTCTGGCGTAAAGTTTTCTGGTTGTTCATCCACATCTGAATTTTAATCTTGTTCATGGACATGTGTTTTGTGTGCACATCCATTACACAGAGGTGGTTTACTTGTATGCAGGCTGTTGGTTCTTTATCTCAACAGATGCACTCCGATTTCAAAGGAAACACCCCTATTTAGTTGCCTTTTATGACATGTGTTGGGGGTGGAGAGAGAGAGGGTGGTGTGCGGTCTGTTCTTTGTCACATTCCCCCACTCCCTTTTCCAAGGGTCTTGGAACCTAGATGGGGGAACTTGTAAAGATTAATTAATTACCTTTATAAGAAAAAGTGAATCCACTGTTGTAGGTACGTCACCATACAGAAAAGAAAAACAAACAGTGGGAACAAAGAGATAAAATCTCATTTTGAGACAGTTTTGATGAATGGCATAGAAGACCATCTGTATCAGAAATGACTGACAGTACATGGGACAGAGGGCTGTGGACGACAAACACCCCTACGACATGTGACTACAAGATCTAGTACATACCTTGGTAAAAGTAGTATGTGTCCTTGTTGCGGCCACTATTCCTCTGCTGTGAAAACAAGCCAGTTCCTGCTTCGGGCAGCTCCAAGTGGTCAGCTGCCTCTTCTGGAGTCAAGTGGCCAGACATGCTGAACTGCTGGCTCATAAGAGGAAGAGTTCGAGCCGGGGAGCCAGGCTGAGGAGAGCCCATGCTATCTTCAAATTGTCCCTGTGAGGACACGCTGCCGTCAGCTGATGACAGCACCTCACTTTGTGACAAGTCTTGAGGCAAAAAGGCCTCGCCAAACACAGACTCTGAGGCACCACCTGCTTCCTGCTCCGATGCTGGGACCCTGGACTGCTCTGCTTCGTCTTCAAAAGCATCAGCATATATTATACTGGGCTGAAAAAGAGAATTAAATCTATAGGTTCTGATCAGACTTAAAGTAATAATAAACAAACTAATATAGAGACGAAAGCATGCAACATTAATAATAAGGCATGAGGCAAGATTAGAAAATAAGGTCTTCAAGATGCCTCACATAAAAGGGCACAAAGAATACACAATTCATGAACTGGCATTACGTTTCATGATGTGTATTATACAGAGTTAACGTATAAATTAGCTGGATTTTCTACTGGAATATACTTCTTCTTCATGTTCACCAGCTGTAAACTCAGGCAGAAAGATTTTGAGTGTTCATCCGTGACCAGACTAAACTCTTGTTCCAGAACTTGAGTGCTGTGTGCACATCTATTTCACAGATCTGGCTTATCTGTATGCAGACTCTTGGATACTTGACTCTCTGGCAGATTAGTTGACTTCTACATCATGCTCACTGGGTAAGCAGTAGGTCCATTCTTGTTTCCCCCACAATGGGGCCCCGGAACCCACAGGGGGAACCCAAACATACAACAAAAGCTATATTAGTTACCTCAGCCCCTTCATCACAAGGATTCACCTCGACAGCTGCTTCAGGTTCAGGGGCTGGCTTCAATGCTTCACAATCTGGGTCCAGTAGTTTGAGCTCCTTCTCTGAATCAGTCATGCTGTGGGCCTGGATCTTCATCTTTAAACCCTCTTCACGTTTCTATAAAATCCAGGTAAAGGGTAGAAAAAACAAGCAAATTAAACTTTTCTAATAAGAGATGAAAAACTGTATATATATATATATATATATATATATATATATATATATATATATATATATATACACATGAGTGTGTGTGTTCTCTTTCTCTCTTTATATATATATATATATATATATACACACACACACACACAAATGCACATACTTGTACTACCAAATGACTGGTCTGCAGTGAAAATGGCTGAGCCAAAAGTGACCCTTTGTTAAACGATCGAGTGGCAAAGCATGATCACTGCGCTGTGCCTCACAGACGAGATACCAGCGGTAACAGATCCCTATATAAGCGAGTGATGACCAAGGACAGTGACGAAACAATACAATTGTTAGAACAGCAATAAACAAGTTTCCTTGTCAATCTAAGTGTCATCGCATTGTGTTTCCTACTCACTTCAGCTGTTGAGAGAGAGAAAATTAAAGTCGCTGTTAAAGAAGAAAAGAAGCCAAGGAGACACATCACATGCAGCAAAGGGAAATCTGTATCAGGAACAAACAAGGCAGCAAACAAACCTGAAGAGAGTCCCTAGCCAAGTGAATGTAGGAAGTCTCGTACTCTTCAGCATCCAGCAGTAGCACGTCTAAATCATGTTTCTCTCTGTTGATAATGTATTCCTGGATCTGATCACAAGTTGCTGACAACAGCTTCATGTACTGGGTTATGGATCCATCTTAATGAAAACAGAACAGAAAAACTACATATTTTGACATATTTCAGGCAAAACAATAAATTGTGGCACTGCAATGGTATGTGACAAAATAACTATGCTGCTCACTTTGCTACAACAACCACATAACATTTCTTCTGACAATTATATTAGTAAAGAGAGATAAAATACTGCACTGGCTGTCACAAGCTGCAATGGATCATGTTACAGGGATGGGAGAAAATCCTGAAGGGAATAAGGATAAAGGACTGCAGGAAGGTTAAGAGCTGATAAGAAACATGTCAACACATAAGAATGATGGCAACAATGGTTTCTGAACTTCCATCCTTTCAACCATTTCACCCTTAGAAGCCCAAAGAAAAAAACCCACACTTCTAGGTAGGTCCAAAAACCCCCTAAATGTCACTTTTCCGACTTGTCTATGGTGACCTGGTTATGAGATGCACAGTTTATGTTATTGGGTGTTTTCACACCTGCCTAAACGTTTAAGAGGTCAGGATATGAATATATCAACTAATAATAGCATTTAGGAAGGGTTTTCCTATGAAGTAAATGAGGTCAGAGTTACTCCCCTAAGCCTCAGTGATAGGTTATGGCATGAGTAACTAACAAATGTGGAGGCTTGTTTTAGTGTCCCAGGGAATGTATTCCATTTAATGCTCCACTATGTTCGTGCTTATTGATTTCATACATCTGTTTATTTTTTTTAAACCAATTAAAAATGTACATAAATATTTTTTACACTGAGAGTCACTGTGGCGCTGGCGGCCAGACGCTAGCCTGCGAATCAGAAGGTTGTAGGTTCGCGTCCTGACGAAGCCAGACTTTTTTTTTAATGACCCTGACTTCCAGGTCGACCCAACCTTGAGTGCCGTCCTGGGAAGTAAAGGCGGCCCGCATGATGCTGACCACATCACCCACCAAGCGCCGATTGGTCTATAAAAATATAGGTCTAGCCCTATATTCCCAATACACATACAAGGTGTGGAAAAGGGACCTAAACTTTTTTCAACTTTATATTTTACACTAATTTATTAGTAACCTCACATATAAATTTTACAGATATTTGTGTGTATGGGTGTGGAATTCTAACGGGGTTATGGCCTTTTTTTTTCCCTAGTGCTCCGGGGCGAAAGGGTGAAATGAAACTGGTCGTGCTAGTCACCTGGCCATCACCAAGGGCTGTGATACCCATGCTTCCTTACACCACAATGTCTAGAAAGATGGAAATTTGCCAACAGGTCAGAAGCAAATGGGAGACAACCAGTGGAAGAACTTATCCAAATGGGGAAGAGATGATTCCGGAACAGGATGAACACCTGCAACATTCAGCAGTGGCATATTCTTCTTCTTCTTCCGTTCGCTTGAAATAAATTATCTATATCTGCAATGCTGTCTCTGGTATCTTCTTCTTCTTTCTTCTTTGCGTTCACCAGCTGTACACTCTGGTGTAAAGTTCTGGTTGTTCGTCCACTTCTGGACTGCAGTCCTGCTCCAGAACCTGAGTGTTGCGTGTGCATCAGTTTTACAGATCTGATTCAATTGAATGCAGACTGCTGGTTCCTTGCCTCTCAGGCAGATGCACTCCCACTTCAAAGGAAGCTCCCCAGTTAGTCGACTCTTATGACATGCTTTTGGGGAGGCAGTGGGTCTATTCTTGTTTTTCCCACAATAGGGCCCCGGAACCCACACGGGGAAGGTGTCTCTGGTATGAACTTTACTGTCTTTTGTAATTCACCTAGCAGCCTGTGAAGTCTGGCTTCCATCGGTGTTTCTCTTGGCCACAAGTTTTTGCCTTGATATGTATTTGGGAACAGTCTTGGAGGGCGTAATCTGTTGTCTCAGGTGCCAGTCCACGTGTACACACGACTGATTCGCCAATCTTAAATTGGGTGTACATGTGGCTGTGAAGTCGATTGTGTCCTGTTCTAAAGAGTAGAGTAATGACTTGATCTGGTGTGTCCCTAATATGGTGATTGTCTTGTGCCAGTTTTGGTGGTTTTCTGACTGATATGATTATTCTCTTCTTCTGTTGATAAGAGAGCAATGGCAAATGATCATGATGATAAACAGTAGTCCTTACCATCAACATTATGTGGCACACCCTCCCTGTCTGTCCACTCAGATTTGGGACACACATACACACTCCCCTTGCTCTTGCGCATCAGTTTCATCTCAATTTCATCTCCAACTTTATAATCTTTGGTTTCTACACAAACCACGCTGCAACAGGGGTTAAAAAAAAAACAATCTTAAAATTTTACTAAGCAACATCAGAGAAATAAAGTTCTCATAACTGATATCACAGCACTCGAAACATTCCCACAAGTGTCCCGTACTCATCTACAGCAGACAGCAAACAATTGCAATAGTGTCTGTAGCATCTGTATGTCATCTTGCCTTCCCTCCGAATGTAAAGTGTCAACAAGATCACTCCTATAGTCGCAACATGTTTCAATTTCCTACTTCTTACATGACCAAAGAATGATGACTGTCTCCTGCTGATGTTTGTGACAGGTTGTCTTCCAGCACCTGCCTCCTTCAAAACATCCGGGTTACTCTTCTTAGCAGGGGTGTATTACTTTTATTAGATCCCATTTAGCACGTATTTTAATTTTTAATTTTCTGTCTCTTGGAATGTGTGTTACCAAGGTTTTACTCTAATATACTCACATAGGTTCTTAAAAATCTGCATTTATGAGTCAGTGTTTTATATATGACACCCGTTCTCTTCTTCTTCGCGTTCACTAGCTGTAAACTCCAGGGGAAAGTTCTGGCTGTTCAGTTGTTTCTGCTGGATTTCAGCTGTTAACTCCGACATCAGCTCCTTCTCCTGCAGGTGATGAAGTATACACGCCCAGCAGTAAACGTGTCCACACTTAGTGATCTTACCTGAAACAGACAGACAACTCTCAATCAATAGTAACAAACAAAAAGTGGCTAGAATAAACTTCTTGTTCACCCTTTAGTTAAATGCAAGAAGCTGCCAGAACATAATTCTTCCTCCTCCTGTTCACTATTACTTTAATGCAAGAAGTGGTCAGGACAAACTTCTTCCTGTTCACTGGCTATGAACTAGTGGTTGTTCATCCACTTCTGGACTACGGCTTTGTTCTAAAACTTGAGTGTTCTGTTTTACAGATCTGTTTTAGTTGGTTTTTTTGCAAAATTTGGTTCACTGACTCTCAGACAAATGCTCTCTGACTTTTAAGGAAAGCATACCATCTACTCTGGCCATGCCCCAGATAGGGAACCTGTTTCTAGGATGATCACCAAGATGTACAGACAGGTCTTGACAGTTGGTGTAGGCATTCATGCATTTCCACAGATCTCGGTCTTTGGTGTTCTGGATCAATTCCACTAATGATATTCCTGCATGCCACTGTCTTAAGCCATCCAGCATCATTTCTCTTGGTCTGCCTCTGCTACCAGTGATCATTCCAGTCGACACCATATTTTCCAGTGCTCTTTTTTCTCATCACATGACAAAAAAACTTTGTATGAATACAGGATGCAAATACTATGGAATAACAGAGATAACAAAGCTGTTCTTCTTAAGACAGCCTCAAATGGGTAAGACAAATTAAGACTTTCAAATCCAGCTGCGACTCGCTGCAGCCCACGGTCGGTGTTCGAAACCGGGCTGCTCATGGGGTTCACCCAGCCTCTAGGAAATGGGTACCAGAGTGATACTCTGGGGTAAATGGAGGAACGTCGCTGTAGCTACAGAGTTATGTGTGGACGGAGTCACAGGCGGACAATTCTTATCAGCTATCCGTACTGTTGGCAGAGCACTGATGGTTTATAATCGTGTGCAATGATGCTGGATCACATCTCCCGACTTTACCTTTACCTTGTTCTTTGGGCATGTCATGAGAAGGCATGAACTCGGGAACTTGGTGACAACTGCCAAGATTGATGAAAAAAGAGCAAGGGGAGAGATAAACAGATAAATACCTGGATGGGTTTATCCATATGGATAGGACATGTAGATGATGATAAGGATGATCTTTCATGTGTCTATATCTTTTATATTGTCGGTTTTTTATATCTTTCACGTTACCATATATCTTTCACGTTATCATATATCTTTCACGTTATCATATATCTTTCACGTTATCATATATCTTTCACGTTATCATATATCTTTCACGTTATCATATATCTTTCACGTTATCATATATCTTTCACGTTATCACGTTTATTATCATATATCTTTCACGTTATCATATATCTTTCACGTTATCATATATCTTTCACGTTATCATATATCTCTCACGTTATCGTATATCTCTCCAGTTTCAGGAAATCTTTAGTGATACCCTTTCAAGATATCTTGTTTGTCTTTTAAAGAAAATTTTATGTTACTGTCAGGATTTCTTTCATACTATCAGACAGCTTTCATTTTACTGTCAGGTCTTTCTCAAATGTATAAGCTCTGAGAACTACAGTGTCAGGATTTTTTGTATACTGTTGTAAAATGCTTCACCTGCTGAAGGCGCCTGGAGACAAATTGGGCAGACGGCAGGCTCCACGCTGAAAGTTCTGACCTGCTCGACCATGTCCCAGTTCACCAAAGCATCCGGGTTGATGGTCTGTTCCGCGTATCCACCCCCTTCTTTGACAACAAATTGGCAACTGTGGAGACATGCCAGAAACACTCAGAAAACCAAAAACATTTTAAATTAGAAGAATACAGGTATAAAATACTTTCAACCTATTTCAATAATTACATTTAGCTCTGGCCGGACATTTTTTTTTTAAATGACTTTGGCTCCCAGGTTGACCCAGCCTGTGTATGTACCAGGTACAGACATGGAAAGTAGAGCGGTCTTTTTGATTCTGACCACATCACCCATCAAGTGCCGTTTGGTTTAAAAATATAATATAGGTCTAGCCTTATATACCCAAAACTTCTGAAGGCGTGTAAAAGGGCCCTTTACTTTTTTTTTTTTTAATATTTAGCTCAGCATTCTTTCAAATTTATAACTTTTTCTTGGCATTCAATTTTACATGCTCAGGTCAGACCATCAGGTGGGCTGCCTCTATGAACTCATATGTCAATTGCAGGTCCTTCATGGTTGGACAGATCTTGCTCTGCACATTTTGCTTAAGGTCAAGTTTCTCTTCATAGTTGTAAGTAGAGTGCACAGACCTGAAGAATGGGCACACTGTGGGGACTGTACTTTTATTTTAAGCATATGATAGGTAAGCCTGCAGTGTCCTGTTCTAAGACAGAAAATTGTTTGATGTCGTTTTCTGCGGGGTCTTTTGGATATTTATTGTCAGTTATCTCTATTCCCCGTGTGGGTTCCGAGGCCCCATCCTGGGGAAAACAAGAATAGACCCTCTGCCTACCCAAAAGCATGTCGTAAGAGTTCGACTAATTAGGAAGCTGCCTTTGAAGTCGGAGTGCATCTACCTGAGAGGCAGGGAACCAACAGTCTGCATTCAAGTGAATCAGATCTGTAAAACTGATGCACATGCAACACTCAGGTTCTGGAGCAGGACTGCAGTTCAGAAGTGCACGAACAACCAGAACTTTCCACCAGAGTGTACAGCTGGTGAACGCGAAGAAGAAGTTTATCTCTATAAATCCTTGTATCTCCCCTTGACAAGTGATATAATTTTTTATAACGATCAAATTAGTAACAAAGATTACTGTCTTTTATGGCCAACTTTTCTTTTTTAGAAGATTTGAACAAGTGGACATGACTGTGCTGGATCTGTGTCCCGTATGATTCAATCTTTGTCAAGAGGATAGCTAGCCATCTGCCGAGACCGTTGCACAAACCAAGAACTGTGCAGCTCCAGTGACACTCATTACCTGAATGATGCAGTTCGTGAAGCTGCTTCTTTTTCTTAGTGTTCACCAGCTGTAAGCACCGGTGAAATGTTCTGGTTGTTCGGCCATTTCTGGACTTTGGTCTTGTTCTAGAACCTGAGTTGTGCATGCACATCCATCTTACAAATCTGGCTTATTTATACGCAGACTGTTGGTTTCTTGTCTCTCAGGTAGATGTACTCCAAATTTGAAGGAAACTCAGCCTTTACACCATGCTGGTTAGGAGGGAAAGAAAGCCACTCGGGGGATCGCAAACTGTTCCTCCTCAAAATGCATAATGGCAGAAGTGGAAAGTGATGATGATGATGATGTTTCATTTCACAGTTGTGTTATTTGTATGCAGACTGTTGGTTCCTGGGTCTTCTATTATTATTTTTTTTTGGGGGGGGGGGGTGTCCCTACAATGGATCATCACGGGCCACACAGGGATTGAACATAAGTGCCATAGATTTGTTTTTATTTTTGTAACAACACTGAGTGGTTGTGTGGCTTAGATTAGTGAATGTTTAACAACTTTATGACTCTCATGCACTGGTTCAATTTCCATGGTTAAAAAAAATTTTTTTTAACCTTATGGCTCTGGACAGTAGTACAAGACAGTCGCACCGTGGAAAAGATCAGGGCCTCACCATTTAATATCCCCAGACACAGCAATGGGTGCACTGCAGCCAACCTTCATTGCCGAGACAGAGCGTACATTTTTTCCACACACAAAAACATCGCTGAAGCAAAATATTCCTACGTGGCAAAGACACAAACATGTACATACCTGGCTTGGAGAAACTGCTCAGGGCTGTAGCGAGGTGTTGGTGCCCTCCGACGTGTCCAGTAACCTCCTCTGCCAAACCTGCCGCCAGGGTTCCTGCCATGTTCAAAATGTCCGCCGTCACCACGAGGGGTGAAGGAAAACCTCAAAAGGTAATTTGCATTGCCCTTGCGAGAGCTTGTATCGTCAGCAACAAACAGGTCCTCGGCAACTTCCACTACCTGCAACATGTAAACAAATATGCGTAAAAAATCCAATCAATCAAGTGCGAGAAGGCTTCAAATGAAAACCTTTAAAAGTGTAGTAACAGAACGCTGCTCGTCTCTGGTGCATGTCAAAAGTGGGGCAGTCATCTTCAAACTGTCATTATCTATCTGCACATTCCCCAGTTGTAAACTCCAGCGGAAAGTTCTGTTTTTATGCCCACCTCTGGACTTCAGTCTGTTTCCAGAACCTGAGTGCTGCCTGCACACCCATTTTACAGATCTGACTTATTTTTATGCAGGTTGTTGGTTCCTTGCCTATCAGGCAGATGCACTCCGACTTTCCAGTTAGTCGACTCTTACAACATGCTTTTTGGGGAGGCAGTGGGTCTACTCTCATCTCCCTTCTCCCCCCACCCAACAAAAAAGGGGCCCAGTAACCCAAACGGGGAACTGTCATTATGAGGTCAACGTCTGCACTGTGCTGATGAACACCCCTGACAATATTCACAGGTAACAAGAGAGTGGCATGGTTTTTGTAATTTCTTTCATACTTTTAAGGTTTCCATCTGAAGCCACTTCACACAACTAGTGAGCTTTTCAATTAAACAAACTGCCAACTACTGCCTTTACATACCACTTTTGCGGTGCGGGGGGGGGGGGGGGGGGGGGGGGGGGGGGGGGGGGGGGGGGGGGGGGGGGGGGGGGGGGGTGGGGGGGGGGGGGGGGGGAGGGGGGGGGGGGAGGGGGGGGGGGGGGGGGGGGGGGGGGGGGGGGGGGGGGGGGGGGGGGGGGGGGGGGGGGGGGGGGGGGGGGGGGGAGGGGGGGGTGGGAGTGGGGGGGGGGGGGGGGGGGGGCCTGAGGATTTAAGGCCACATGGCTAGTGCTGTCGCCACGGCTGTGCAGGTGAGGATTTTATTTTCTCCTCAGAAAAAAAATCCCCAGCCTTACCAGGGATTCGAACCCAGGTCTCCCGCATAAAAGCCCAGCGTTGCTAACCATCGGCCAGCTGCTCCTGTAAAAGAATCACAGGTTAAAAAAAATTGTGACCGGTACCATCAGTATTGGAACTCTGCGCCGGCTGCTGAAGATGAGGATGGAGCATGAACGGGAATGCCCCGAGTGCTGTCATGTCAATTCTTGACTCAACAACTCGACAGGTAAAAAAAAAAAAATGGGAGTTTTTTTTTCTCTAGAAATTGTTCCAGAACTTGAGTTTTGGGTGCAATATCTGAACTGCACATCTGGCTTAAAATATGCAGACTGCTGGTTCTTCGCACTTCAGACAGATGTACCCTGACTTTGTTTGAAGGAAAATCAGTAATATGTCACCTTTTGCAACATGCTTGTTTGGGGGAGGGAGTTGGGGGTTCCCTTCTCCAGTGGATCCTAAAACCCACACAGGGGGGAGCATCTAAAGGCAAAGGACAGAAGGTCTTAGTGTAAGCTGACTGAAGACCTATGCTTGAATGGGAGGCAAAAGGGGGGAAAAAATGACCTGGTGTTACTGACCTCTTCACCTTGTCGATCATTATAATAGCCTCTCGGTCGCGGCCTCTTATCACCGTACGATTGGCTGTACTTCTGAACTGGCTTCGTATTCTGAGAAAGCTCCTGTGATCTGCCGCCATTATTCGTTTGCTTATATTTTCGCTGTCGTCCATTTTTATTCGATATGTAATCTGTAATGGAAAATCATAACATGAAACACACAAGCTGGTGAAACACAACACAGACCATTTAATAAATGTGTAGTGTGGGTGGTCACTTCTATCCACAGCCTTTTTCTTGTGTGCTTTCAATCAACTCTGATACAGATGATCCTCCATGCCATCATGTCAAACTGTTCAGTATCCTTTCTCTCGGTCTCCCTCTGCTTCTCCTCCCTCTCCAACTTTTCTACTGTCACGATGTAAATTCTGGTTTTCTCCTTATCATATGATCAAAGACTGTATATTTTCTCTTTCTGATGTGGACAATCAGTTCTCTTTGTGAGTCAGTTACTTTCAAGACATCTTCATAATTCTTTTATCTGTCCAGGGTATTCTCATCATTCGTCTATAAAACCACATCTCCGCAGCTTCCTAATAATTGTTCACTTATTTACCAACTGTCCATGATTCACTTGCATATATCAGGATAGGATTTATATAGCTTTTAAGAATTCTTTTTCTCGTCCCAACTGACAAAATTAAAAAAATTAAAAAAGATCACAAAATATACATTATGTTAAATGCTGCCTTTGCTTGAGCGTGTAACTACATGTAACTTCTTTAATACATCTTTCATCTAATGTTATCTGGGTACCACAGTTCTCAACCTGATTCACTCAATATACTGGCTTTGCCAACTGCTTCGAATCCCAGAGATGTTGCTAATTTGGTTTCATCGCACAGGCAGTCCCAGAAGACATTTTTATCAGTTCTGACACTGTATTCGACTATGTGGTGTTTAAATAAACAGTGACATCTTTGGAAACCAATGGTTCTTTTATCAATGTCCATTCCTTTGCTGGGATTCAAACTCAAAATCTCGAGCTGGACATTACTACCTCAACCTCCCCATGCGGGTTCTAGGGCCCCATTGTGGGGAAAACAAGAACAGACCCACTGCCTGCCCAAAAGCGTGTTGTAAAAGTCGACTAATTGGGAGCTTCCTTCGAAGTTGGAGTACATCTGCCTGAGACAAGGAAACAAACAGTCTGCATGCAACACTCAGTTTTTGGAGCAGAACTAGAGTCCAGAAGAGGATGAACAACAAAAACCTTCTGCCAGAGTTTAAAGTCTGTGATTGTGAAGAAGAAGACTACCTAAACACTCCCCCCCCCCTTTTTTTCATGTTAGAGATCAATTCCGACTGACTACTGTCAATACAGCAAATGATTTAATATAATGTAATAATCAAAGGTATGGTTGTCTGACAGAATACAGAAAATAACCAAAGGATGTTACAACCTGGGACCTCTGAAGTGGTACTTGCCACTCTGCACAAAGCATGCCTCTCTCCACCCGGGATAATAGTTCTTAACCCAACAAACAACAACAAAAAGAAACCACCAATACATAGATACTTTTATTAGCAACAAGACAACTAACTTTTACTGAGAATAAACTGTATTAACCTGATTTAACAACAAGCAGCTTCTGTTCCAGGGCAGTAGAAAAATTCACTTTCCACAATGAGCACATTATAAAATAACAAAACCCAGTTAACCAAATAGCACAATTAACATGGCTCTGGTATCTCTGAGCTGTAGATATCGGGGAGGAATTATCAAACAAGGCACAGACGTGATTACAATACTCTTGCTTACACAACAACTGTTGATAACTCAAATTTTGGAGAATCTATTAGGATTTAATTTTCTGAATGTCTAACAGATGATCCCTTCCCTGTGTAGGTTTCAGTGGAGGAAAAAAAATAAAACGTCATTCCACCCACTCCCCCACAACAAATATGTCTTAAAACGCAGGGGATCTTCCTTCAAAGTCGGAGTGCATCTGCCTGAGAGGCAAGGACCTGACAATGGAATGACTGCATACAAAGAGTTCAGATCTGTAACATGGATGTGCACCCAAAACTTATACTTTACAGGCAAAAAATGTTTGCCAGACTCAATGCTACCAGTTTCAAGCATAGACCTTTACTAAAACGTGCTTAAAACCATACAAGAGCTGAGGTGTCTTAGAACAGCTGCCGGAGTAACAAGGAGAGAACATTTCAAGAAAGTGGTATGAACAAATAAACTTTCCGCAAAAGTTTACAGTCAGTGATCGCAAAGAATAAAAAAAATAATTATCTCGAAACTAAGAAAATTATTATTAACTCATTCAATTTTTTTAAAAAAAAAAAAAAAAAACTTACTGGGCATTTATTTCTTACCCTATTATAACTGTGCTCTTTCCACACTAACCCATTCAATCCTAATGTTTATTTTGACTCATTTTATCCTACTGTGTTATATGAAACCTTTCAGACTCAAACACATTCCAACGTAGGTAGCAAATGGTTCATTACAACGAATGAAAGCAACACATGGACCAGTACTAAAAGAGTTTATATGAGATAATGTACAGGAAAGGTAACGTGCATTTTAACTATCTGAAACTTCACTAAAAGAGTTTATAAATGAGATACCGCAGAAGAAAATTACCACAGTAAAGTAAAGGACCCTTTTCCAGCCTTCAGGCGTATTGGGCATTTAGGGCTAGACCTATATTTTATAGACCAATCGGCACTTGGTTGGTGATGTGGTCAACATCACGCCGACTGCCTTTACTTCCCAGGACTGCACCTGGTACCCAATCAAGGCTGGGTCTACCCGAAAATTACCATACTTTAATTATTTTCAACTTTACAGAAAGAACTTTTTTTTAGGCCAACTCTTTTACAGTGTCAACGATGGACCCTTCTTACTGCACCTAATGAGCACAAAACCATAACACCAGAGGTGACATGCCTTAGAGGAGCTGCCAGAATAACAAGGAGAGACAATTTTAAATGAAGCATTTTCAAAGCAGACTAGGACTCAAACCAGTCAGGCAATTCATTCAAAAACAGAGGTGAACTGGTCATGTGACAAAATGTCCTGGTTACAAGTGCCAGGGACAGCCGCACTGAAGAAATATTATAAACATTGAGCAAGAGAGAGAAGCTCATGCCAAAAAATAAAAACTGCAAGACCGAATCAAGAAAAGCCTTTAAAAAAAATATCAACAATGGTACTGAAAGAACAAACCGAAGATCCTTACAACACCCCCCAACACCTTGGCGAGGTAACCTTCTTCTTCTTCTTGTTCACCGGCTGTGAATTCCGGTGGTAAGTCGCGGTTGTTCGTCCAAAATGGACTTTTGGCTTTTACCTTGACCTGAGTTTTGCGTGTACATCCGTTTTACTGGCTTATTTGTTCGCAGTTCTCGTTCCCCGCCTCTCCGGCAGATGTACTCCGACTTCGGGGGAAGACCTCAAGCCTATTTCTAGGTTGACTGTGGCCATTGTTTTGTGTGGGTCGAGATGTTGCCTCATTTGTGTGGTGTCCTCTTTGACCTTTAACAGGTGTGGCCCCCGGAATGTCGTCTTTGAGGCAGCTCTATGTAGAATTGTCAGCCCTCAAGGGAAGGCAGTGCGAGGTAACTAAAGGAACAGACAGTAAATATTTTCAAACTATAATTAAAATAAAATAAGAAGGTAAAACAAGCATCCTATGAACATCTGAAACTGTCCCTAGGCAATAATAAAAGCTCATGATAAATTATGCTTATTGCATAAACTTTCTATTATATATATAGACCCTGTGGCACCACCCACTGAAACCACAGTTGTTTACTAATAATACAGAACTGAACATCACACCAAGAACACACCGCCTTACAGTATTACTAACAAACAAAAAAGTATGGTTAAAATAAACTCTGTCAGGATATCCAAATTTCACCACAAAATGTAATACATAAACAAGTGAATGGTTATAATTAGAATGTTTAGTCACAGATTTTTTTTTATTTATCTTTAATGTAGGCCACGGTCTGCCCTGGTATTCGGAGCTATTAACTCTCTTAGCACGGAACAATTTATTTGGTGCTTTCTTAATATCCTACCCCAAACAGGGGAAAACCACAGGTAACAGGACAGTCTAATATTTCAAGGGGTGGTAGATATGCTAAATGCAGTCATGGAACCTAGGCTTTACTCTCTCGTGGGACATAGTTGGGTGGGGTTAGGGCCAGTTCTAGATGTTTTGGGGTCGTTAAAAGCGTCAGAAAGCTGGGAAACCTAGTTCTGTTCTACAGGATGTAATTTAAATGACATTTTTTTTTTTTTTTTTGGTGGTGGTTGTTGAAAATATTGCTGTTCCCATTTTTGTAATCACCGTCTGTGGAGTTATTGCAACATAGACTGCTAGTGTGTTTTATTTTAGGTAACGTTTTCCACATTACAGCCTTATTCACAATCAATTCTACTGGTTAAATTGTTAACAGTATTAGGATGAGGCACTTTTATTAGGAAATGACATCATAAATTGTTGAACAACCACATACATTTAAATACATGTAACCATAAGGAAACCAAGTGCCGACAATTATGAAAATCAATTCCAAGGATATAAAATCATTATTTAATTTTAATTAGGCAAAGTTTTAGTAGAAATCCAAACTGAGAGAGCAAAGAGAATCATCTTTCTTGAGCATTTGGCTTTGGCATCGGGGTAAGAATCCAATATAAATATATGGTTCAATAACCATGGGATACAGTGAATGCACTGAATGTAATAAGACTTAATAAGAGAACTCTACTCATAATGATTCCTTGACTTCCTAATTTCATTTAGTACTCCCTGATCGATAAAGCTAAGAGGCATACTTCTGCATATGATGAATGATTTTAATTTTAATGTAGCGACTACAGTTTCGGCAATTTGCGATCTTTTTGGCAATTTCCGTTACCATGGGAACCGTTCGAAACTTGATTGGGAAATGTCGGCTGGGGTTTCGGGATGGGTCCTAATCTCTCATGAAATTTAGCGATTGGTGTGATTTTCACTACCTATAAATTGCTGAAAACGGTGGGAACGAACCCGATTAACAGCGCATGTCTACGACAGCCGGACGTCCTCTGTTTTTTTGTTACATCAGTTTGATTGAAAATAGCGATAAGTATTCAAGGTTGGCTTTAGGCTTTAACTGTTACTAGACATGGTAATGCTAGTTATAATTGAATTCTCCGTCCAATTTTACATTTGTGTATAAAATTTCTTTCTTTTCAGTGGCTATTTAGATTTACAGTGACATTTTTCAGGCAATCGCTATTATGTGGCTGTGAGAAAAATTGTTTGCCATCTCGTCCAATGAAAACAAAGCCAAAACGAAAGTGCACAGTTTGGTTGTGCAGAGAAAACTTCTTGTTTCTGAGAAACAAGTTTTCAACAGCTGTTTTTCACATCTTATCTCCACAAAAACCTACATATCTCAGCTCAGAAATGACATACAAGCCTAAATGAGGTACCGTTGGAAAGGGATTGTTTACAGCTATCTAACTGTGCTGGTTTTATTGGTGTAGAGGGCATTTTAAAAATTTTACTAAAGTATCTATTTAATGAATGACAAACAATATGACATAACATGTTGAGGAAAAACAACATTGGAAAACATCTCTTTATCTATGTGTCAATGTTGGATCATTAACAAGTGAACAAAAAATGAATTAAACTTAAATTAAGACACAAAAACAATAATGCAGGACATATTTCAACCGAGAAGGAGGGGAAAAAAAGCTCTGACTTCACAATCCGACAATCACATCTCAACTTTGGCAACCAAAATGGTCGTTCCGTCACCTGACTGATGATTCTGGTTATTTTGTCAAAGACTTTCTTACACTTACCACTTTTCTTTTCGCCAACAACACCATTGTTTTTAGGCTGCACCGGCGACTGCCTCGATGGAAGCTTCTTCTCCATTGCACCACTGCCTTCGTCGAACATCAACAAAACAATACAAAGCAAGATCGGTCTGCAAAGCAGAGATGATAAATCCACAGCGTTGGGACTTCATGATTAACATGCCATTGTGACCGACAAAATTAAAAAAGAAATATACTACGCTTGCTTTCTATAAAATTTACAATACAGATGGTAAGCGAAGGTGTTTTAGAACACGCAAAAAGCGAAAGGGCACGCTTGCACCCCAAGGCGTCAGCTGGAATGCTGTCGCAAATTTTCCGAGCGATCACTGATCGCCAAATTTTAAGATGGCGTTTAACGGTCTTTGCAGACTGGCGCTGCTGCCCGGATGTAATTCTGTATGTGTAATTGTGTATGCCAGCTAGTACAACTTCCTTTTTGTTTCGTATTTAATAGAGATCTCTGTGGATCCTCCACTGGAGCTGCGGTACGGGTAACGTTTTTAACAGGCAAACTGTGACTGTAACAAGGAAATCAGCATGGTTAATCCAGACCACAATGATTGATCCGTGCCTCTGCATTGTTCATTTGCTTCCAAAGGGCCTTGACCACATCTAGCCTGTGATGCATAAATTCACCACAAATGTAGTCCTAAAGGTACCAGGGATCACTTCAAAAGATGCCCAGACGGAGACACAACAGAGAACCCTGGCTCTTGCTATGCTTGATGAGAAGTATCCAAACACCACTTGGACTCAGGTTTTCACCGACGGCTCTGCTACAGATGCAGTCAGAAAGGGGTGTTGTGGAATATATACTAAACCCCCTAGCAGTAGAGCAGAAACTCTCTCTCTCTCTCTCTCTCTCTCTCTCTCTCTCTCTCTCTCTCTCTCTCTCTACCAGCAGGTGACATCTGCACTAACTTCAGAGCTGAGGCAACTGCCCTCCTTTCTGCAGTCCAACATCCCATCACTCAAGAACACAGAGGGCACAAAATTGTTATACTTAGTGACTCATTGTCTGTTCTCCAAGCACTTTCAAGCAAAAAACGAGACAAACAATGGAGCCACATTGCAAGAAGCTATGGGGGACCGGTGGCGACCTTAAACGGACAATCCTATTTGTGACCCAAACAGGACTCACTTTTTAGCATGACTGAAGTCGAACGCAGAAGAAAAAGAAGAAGAAATCCACCCATTGGTGCAAAAACCAGCAAGTCTGTCTGCCTATTTATTTCCTAACACTCCGATATGCCATGAAGAAAATATCCTAAGAAAAATAACTATCCGAGACGTGTATTTGAAATAATGTGAACCTGTAAAAAACAATACTTAAAAACAGAGAGCTTCACTACACTAGGGGTGGGTGTCCCCTAACCCCCCGTGCAAAATTATATAGGGGTAGTGGCTGGGTCCCCCCCCCTCCCTGAAAATTATAAGGTGTCTGATGTTCCAGTGCCCTTGACCCACTTAGTGATGTGATCAACGCCCCTGCTGCTTTCCAAAATACCTCCTAGTGCCCAGTTTAGGCTTGGTCCTCTTTGAATCCAAGTCATTTATACAACAACCGTCTGTCATTCGATTTCGAACCCAAGAACATCGGGCCAGCATGTAAGCGTTTACCACGGCTTCCCAAACGAAAAAGCATAACAAAATTATACAATGGTGTGAACAGGACCGGGCTAATGCCCTAAGCAAAAGATGTTGGTTGATGATTAATCCGGCCCAGCATGTAAAATAAATATCATGAGCGCTTAAATGACGGTTATTAACTTAACTCCTGGTTGCGTTATTGTTCATTTAAAGAACATCTTCATCGCTTATCGGACATGACCATAAGGGCTCTGATCTCCTCCTAAGTATGTCTCCAAGTGATTTTAGGCTAACAACTCCCATTCTGTTCTGGTTGATTTTTCTCTTCTGGTTGATGTAACGACCGACGGCTCCCACGTGGTTTTCCTGTCTCGCTCCTCCAAATGGTACACCCAGGGTCTGCAGTCTGTTCAGGGAAAAGTTTAGTCTGTCGATGACGTTATTGTCGTCTCTCCAGTCTATAGATGGCCCATTCCTGATAGTCCCAAACCCATGTGTGGTAATGTATATGGTAGGAAAGCGCAATTGCTAGATACTTGCTTGTCGGTTCAAATGTTTTGAGTTCGAATCAGTATCGAGGCGCTTTGTCTATCCGTTGCTCTTTTCCTCTTCCTCTCCTCCTCCTCCTCTATCTTATTCTTCTTAAGTTTGCTGGCTGTAAAGTTCTAGTTGTTCGACGATGGCTCCTTGCCTCACAGGCAGATGCGCTCAGACCTCGCAGGAAACATTCCTGCCTTTTACGACATGCTTGTTAGGAAGACAGTGGGTCTAGTCTTTCTACCGCTCATAATGGGACCCTATAACCCACACCGTTTTCCCATCAACACGTTTGCTTTACCTGGCCACCAAAACAAAGCATTTCCGGTATTTTCCCGTACTCGGACATAAGACTACAACTATTGAAACTTCAAGATGTATGCAGCACATTCTGTTATAAATTTGACATGAAAATTTGAAGATTTTAATAAACTGTTGGATGGATCATTGCATAATTTGGCACGAGTTATAGAAAGTAAGTAAAGTAACAGACCCCTTTCACGTCACTGGTCTTAAAGTAAAAGTAAGTAAAGAACCCTTTTCCACGGATGTAGGTGCATTCATTTGGGTATAAAGGGCTAGACTTATATTTGGCTCTCCTCCGAACTTCTACCCCGGCATTATGGCGGCCAAACAAATATCCTAACAGGGCCTCAGTCCTATGAAAAATGCGGACTTTTTGGACTTCCTGCCGAGCGACAAAAATAGGATCGGCTCCGTGTAACGAAACAAATGCTCAGCTCTCCTGTCAAATCCGGAGGAAGAATAAAAAGCCTTGGACGACTTAGTCAGAGTTCTCTCCCTTGGCCGCACTGCAAACAGTGATCGGAAAAGCCAACGAAACAAACGACACACTTACCTATCATCATACGGTTGCGTGTAGGGCTGCGTACGGTTGGGTGAGGCATCGTGAAGGGATGCGTAGTCATCATACGGTTGCGTGAAGGGATGCGTAGTGTTTGGGTTTGAGTTAGGGGTAGGGTTAGAGTTAGGGGTAGGGTTAGAGGTAGGGTTAGGGTTTAGAGTTAGGGGTAGGGTTAGGGTTAGGGTTAGGTTTAGGGGTAGGGTTAGGGTTAGGGTTAGATGTGAAAATTTTGACGTAGGATTTCGAAATACTGGCCGACAATCTGATGTTAGTGGGCGTGGCGCCACTGAAACTCTGCCAAATATGACGCCAATAGCGTGCGGCTGGTGCCCCCAATCGTTGGCGAAATGTGCGTTTGACCAGCATCCAGAGGCCCTAGATTGTTTGTGTGTGTATGGGACTGTGTGCGATTATAGGGAACTCCGGCGTCAAAATTGTCAAATCTAACGCTACACCTAACCCTACCTCTAACCCTAATCCTACTCCCTAGCCCTAACCCCTACCCCTAACCACGCAAATTTATCGATCATTAAAGCATACAAATCGGCAAACACCAACAAACAAAACACACCCAAAAAAAAACAGAATTGTCCTGCAGCGTCGAAAATAAAACCAGATCTGGGGGAAACAACCAAGCATTGGCAGCGCTGATGTCGACGTGACTGTCTTCTTTGTTTCGTTGGCTTTTCCGATCACTGTTTGCAGTGCGGCCAAGGGAGAGAACTCTGACTAAGTCGTCCAAGGCTTTTTAGTCTTCGTCCGGATTTGACAGGAGTACCCAAATGCTCTAACAGGGTCTCAGCGAAATGTGATATATCGTAGCGACTCAAGGGAATGGCGAGACGGAAATACACGCATGTTGTTACTGGTACCATCGGAACTGAAACTTTGTGCTTGCTGCTGATTATGTGGACGGGGTGCTTTTTAAGGGCATTCCCGAGTGCTGAGACGTCGATTCTAAATTCAACACTTAACATTTTAACCTCTTTAATGCAGTTTTCATCAACTGCCATTTAAATACATCAATATATTATTGAAGTTATTACCCCGTGTGGGTTCCGGTGTCCCATTTGGGATGGGGGAAAAACAGACTACCTCCTAACAAACATGTCGTAGGAGAACATCTGCCTGAGAGGGTAAGGAACCAGCAGTCGGCATAGACGTAAGCCTGATTTGTAAAGCGAATGTGCACGCAAAATACACATTCTGTCACTAGACCACAGTCCGAAAGTAAACAAACAACTAGAGCTTTTATTTTGGAGTTTTTAGCCTGGGAACGCACAGAAAAAGACGATGAAGACTGGGGGTTTTCAGAAATTTAATGAGTTATGTATTGTTCTTTTTCTGGCTGAGGCAACTGAGTAGTCTTCTTCTTCTTCTTCTTCTTGTCTTCCACCTTGTACCTCATCGAAGTGTCGGGCGGATATGGAATGTTCGTTGATGGGCTCTGTCAAGAGCACTATTAAGACTGATGTTCAATTCTGTAAGACTGTTCTTAATGCCATCACTCCATATTTTCCGAGGTCTTCCACTCGCTCTATTCCTGTTGCAACGTTTTAGTGTGGCTCGCTGTGGCAGATAGTACCAGGGGATTCTTGTTAGGTGTCCAAACCACTTCATTTGTTGTTATTTGATGACCTGTAAGACTGGCTTTATTCCTAGCATTCGTCTGATTTCATGATTTCGTATTCTGTCTTTCCTTCAAACTCCTGCAGCTCTTCTAAGGCATTTCATCTCTGTTGTCACAATTTTACTTTCATTGGAGGATGTAAGTGTCCACGTTTGGCATTGATAGCATAGTGTTGGCCAAAAAATAGTTCTGATAAGATTCACTTTAGTACTCTGAGGTATCTGCTTGTGTGCCAACAGGGGAGATAGTTGACCCATTACTTGATTAGCTTTGGCACATCTGGAGTAGTGCACGCCGGAAAAGTGAAGCCGCGAGATTTCAGGCAAACGGGACAATGGCTCGTCTGGAAAAAGATGGGCACCAACCAGGTCAGATTGTTTTTCTTGCCCTATCACACGACGGGTCTAGCATTACGATTGCTACTGCTAAGAAATGTTGAATACATATAGTACATAATCCATGACCCAAGCCACCCGAGAGGCGCAAGACAAATACAGAAAACCACGACACTGGGCTACAATCTGGTATCGGTGAGACGACGAAAGAAAGAAGAAGAGTTTATCTTGAAAAATGTCATCTACATGTATCATGTATATCTTAGAGTAGTGGTTGGGGGTTTAAGTCAGTTCATTATCATCATTTACCCTGCTCTTATGTCTCTCACTGTCCTCGGTATTGTGAATCAATTTCACTGATGATATTCCCCCATGTCGTCGTTTCAGGTCGTGAAGCGTAGTCTCTGTTGGTCTGCCTCTGCATCTCCAACCGTTAATCGCTCCGATCATTACGACGTTCTCCAGTGCCTCTCTTCTCATCCCACTGAGGAAAGAATACAAAAGAAAGAAAAATATGCGCCGCAGACCTGATGAAAATCCAGTCCTTTTACCCGCCTGTCCCAAATTTCCTATTCAATGCAATGAAACCTCGAGCTGTACCTATGTGAGTGTGTACAACAGAAAATGGCCAGTCTTTGCAAAGAATTCTTGTGAAAGTGAACCGGTCGACTCAGATCCGACGCTTTAACCGCCGAGTTCAAACCCTACCCATACCGATTGTAAATGAGACAGCACGCAGCGACTCTGTTGTGAAATCTACCCACGTAACAGACGTGCAGACTTCGGCTAAAAGTACCACAGTCTCATTTGCCACGTCTAAAATTCCATGTGTTTCCGACTGCGCATTGCCAACTGTTAACAGATCTATACAAACGTCAGATGTAAGTTTGTTACGCAAAGATCCATCGGCTCATAGTGATGAGAAAATTGTCATCAACGAAGATTCCCTATCTTCTGAATGCGACCGATTGGCAGCATGTCAGACTTTAAGCACGATCACCCAGTCATCCATTAGCACAATTTACACTGCTAACGGTGTTACTGATCCTTCATCGTTGGCGTCTAAGGAAAATATACCACCCAGTTCTAAACCTGTTGTAGATTCTTACCAACAGCCAGACCCTGGATGTGAGCACCGGTGTACTCAAGTTCGATTATTTAAACGCCGCACTCAAAAACATCTTAAGGACTCGTCATGTCTAGTTTCTAAGTCGCCTTTTGTGGACAGTTCCGGAGAAGAAAGGAAGCATGGCTTTGAAGAAAGTCTGGACAGAGAGTCTGGATCGTTGTCTTGCCCAGGGGGGTCTTCACAAACATCAGCGTACTCCATGATTGCTGCAGCCAGCTCGGGCACTCCTTCTGGTGACACGACGATGTCTTCAGCTGGTCTGTCTGTGTCATTGGGTCAGGCATCATGTATACGGAAACATACTTATCCTCAAGTAAGCAGATCTACACAAACAACGACGACTGATCTGGAAACCCTGAAGTGTTTTCCCATCATAATCTCCACTGAGCCTTTAGATAGAACTAATGGTCATTCGAGCTTCCAGCCAAGTTTTCAGAATACAGGAGTATCCCAGATCAGCAGGAACAACTTACTAGTCACTGGTGGAAATGCCGAGAAACTGTCATTGCATTCTTTGTACACAGATAACACAAGCTTTATCCCTACACTCACTGAAGAAGTACAGACATCCACAATAAGCTTCGCAGAGTCTATAACTACGACAAAGGTATCAATCAAGTCAAATGACTCGCTTGTCAGCCAACCAGATCTCTTCACTCAGAAGATTAGAGATCGGCTTTTGAATTTTGATCTCACCGAAGAACAGAATCGCCCGTTACAAAGCGACCTTCAAATGCACCAGCCTCCTCATTCAACCAAATACAATCCTCCCATGTCATCCAAGCCACGGGAAAATCAAATACGGAGACCAAAATTATCTAATCCACACAGAAATGCTCCAACAAAATTCCGCAGTACACTACCTCACATGAGTCTTTCAGCAGATGTCCGTTTTTTTAGTCGGGGGTGCCAGACTGAGCCATGTGGTGTCAGTTCTGTTTCATTAATGCATGGACGAAATCTCGGATCACAGATGGCCTTAACATCTTACTCACATTATACTTCACAATCACAGGTAGAATTCCTACAAAAACCTACAACCTTGGCCAGTTGTGTGGGGTTCAGGAGAAGTCATTACAATACGTTAAGTTCTCGAAAGCTGTCTTCAGAAATTGTAAGTAAGCCAGACTTTGTCAATAACCCACACTGGGGCGAAAGAGTTGGATATACAACAGATTCTTTCACTGTCATATCAAGACCTCCTACTGTCATTTGCTACATATGTGGACGCGATTATGGGACCGCCTCTATCTCTATTCACGAGAAACAGTGTATGGAATTGCTGAGGAAAGAAAACAGTAAACTCCCGGCATATCTACAGCGGATAGAACCAGTTAAACCATTCTTATTAGATGGCCAAACATTTCTTTCTTTGTTTCTCAATAAATTTGACGATGGGTGTTGTTCCAACAGTTCTTGTGATCACGTCGTTTCTCACTCGATCTCTTCTGATTTTATTCACAGCCATTCTCAAACATCTCATCTCACAGATGGTTCTTTCTTGTTCTTTTGTTAATGTCCAAGTCTGACATCGGTAACCTAAAGTCGGTATAAATATTGTATTCATAATGTGTCTTTTTGTCCCAATTGGGATAGCAGGGTATTATCTGCAAGCTGGCACGTGACATTGTTGGCTTGTTGGATTCTCGTAATATCAATCATCATCATCATCAGGTGCCTTGTCGACTGGCGTGGGCGATTATGCCTCTCCATAATCTTCGATCTCCTGCAGCATGTATCAGTGCCGACACACCTCCATGCCATGCAACAAGACTGTCAAGCATCTTCTCTCGTTGTCTTCCTTTATCCCTCCTTTCACAGATCTTTCCGGTGGTCACAACATGTTCTATTTTCCCTCTTCTCATAACATGGCCAAAAATTGATGACTGTCTCCTTCTGATGTCTGTGATAAGTTGTCTTCGGGCTCCCGCCTCTTTCAAAACCTCTTGGTTGCTCTTTTTGGCTGTCCAAGGTATTCTAAGCATTCTTCTGTAAAACCACATCTCTGAGGCCTCTAAAAATTGTTTGGCCTGCCTACCGATTGTCCAGGATTTACATCCATATGTTAAAACTGGATGTGTGTAGCAAGCAAGAATTCTTTTTCTAACTCTCAATGACAAGGATATTTGGACAAGATGTTTTTCATTTGATAAAATGCAGTATCAATAAAGGTACATAATTCTTGTATTTTCCATCAACGAATGGTCTCTGATAAATCAGTCAGGCGATATCTTGGCAGTAATGGTTGGACAGTCGCGGATCTCCAACACATTCTTGGAAAGCTGTTCGGCAATCTCTTGATGTTGTCTGTGTCTAGTTCTCTTGCCTTCAGCTTTCTTGCCATGTGTGGGTTGTGTAAGGGTGTGCTATTTTTTTAATGTAAAGTTAGCTGCGTATCCTTTACAGAATGTTGCACAGAACCAACCACAGCAGCCTTTTTTGGATGTTCTGGCTTGTCTATGCAAATTTACCGACAGTAATTTGCCATTGACTGTTCTTCGTCCACATAATGAGAAGAGGGACATTGGAGAACATTGTGACAACTGGAAAGATCAGTGGGAAAAGAGTTAGAGGCAGATTAAGAAAGATGATGCTAGATGGGCTGAAACGATAGCATGGAGGGATATCACTAAGAGAGCTGTTCCAGGGATCGTGATCTGTGGAGATGCATAAACGCGTACGCCAGTTGGCAGGGCGCATGATGATGATGATGATTTTGCCATTGCCACCTGAATGGTCGACTCTCGTTACCAATGTCAAAACTAACACAAGGCGGTCTGCTGCAAATTGTCTGCAGCTGGGTCTGAACCCGGCACCCCGACATTACAAAGCGTGTTCGCAACGCCAAAGCCACAGATGCCAACTACTTTAATGAAGCCGAAATTTTTAACTTGCATCTAGATGATTTGGCCGCCGTTTTGTAGCGGTTAGATGCTCGCCTGCGGATCAGAAGCTCGTGGGTTCGGATCCTAGTGGAACCGACCTTTACCCCCCACCCTCTTCTTTTCTTAAAAAATGACTTTGGCTTCCAGGTTGAACCTGCCTTAAATGGGTACCTTTCTGGGAAGTAAAGGCAGCCGGCGTGACGCTGACCAAATCACCCACCAGGTGCCGATTGACCTAAAAAATATAGGTCTAGCCCTATATGCCCAATACAGATGAAGGCTTGGAAAAGGGTCCTTTGCGATTTTTTACTTGATTATTTCTTTCAGTAACTCTCTTATCATTCCAAGATACCTGATAACTTCTTACCTAGTCTTCTTCTTCTTCTTCTTCTTCTTCTTCTTCTTCTTCTTCTTCTTCTTCTTCTTCTTCTTCTTCTTCTTCTTCTTCTTCTTCTTTTCTTCTTCTTCTTCTTCTTCTTCTTCTTCTTCTTCTTCTTCTTCTTCTTCTTCTTCTTCTTTTTCTTCTTCTTCTTCTTCTTCTTCTTCTTCTTCTTCTTCTTCTTCTTCTTCTTCTTCTTCTTCTTCTTCTTCTTCTTCTTCTTCTTCTTTTTCTTCTTCTTTCTTCTTCTTCTTCTTCTTCTTCTTCTTCTTCTTCTTCTTTCTTCTTCTTCTTCTTCTTCTTCTTCTTCTTCTTCTTCTTCTTCTTCTTCTTCTTCTTCTTCTTCTTCTTCCTCTTCTTCTTCTTCTTCTTTTTCTTCTTCTTCTTCTTCTTCTTCTTCTTCTTCTTCTTCTTCTTCTTCTTCTTCTTCTTCTTCTTCTTCTTCTTCTTCTTCTTCTTCTTCTTCTTCTTCTTCTTCTTCTTCTTCTTCTTCTTCTTCTTCTTCTTCTTCTTCTCTTTTTGTTCTTCTTCTCTTCTTCTTCTTCTTCTTCTTCTTCTTCTTCTTCTTCTTCTTCTTCTTCTTCTTCTTCTTCTTCTTCTTCTTCTTCTTCTTCTCCTCTCCTCCTCCCCTTCATTTGCTCTTAAACTAGTGTCGGACGTTGTGTTATGGTTTACAGCTAGGTTGTGATATCTGCACCTTTTGACCCAACACATCCGATTTCAGCAAAACGCAAAAGTCACCCATTACGTCATGCTCGCTAGGGTGAGTCGGTCTACCCCCCCCCCCCCCCACTCCCTCTTAACGTGGGGCCTGGAACCCACCCTGGAAACATGTTCAGTGAGTCTGAAACATCGTAGGGCCTATATCGCTTTCTCCGAATGTTTATATTTTGTCAAAATTTGCTAGAGAAATCTGAACTTCTAATGTAATCATTTCCTGTATGCATTCAGAATATTGTAAACAGTATATATTTGTGTTTTGTGACTGAAAGAAAATTAATGAAATCTTTAAATAAAGTAAGCAAACACAGTTTTGTCATTTGTGGATTTTTTTTTGTATCCCGCAGTCTTTTTCCGAGCAGCAGCTGGCCGCCCGGTTCGAACGCTGGGCTGTCAAGCGGGACACCCGGGTTCAAATCCTCCGTTAGGCTGGGGATTTTTTTTTTCTGTCGGGTGCAAAAATAATCCCCACCTGCACAGTCCGTGGCAGCAACAAGCTCTCATGCGGGACACCCGGGTTCGAATCCTCAGTAAGGCTGGAGATGTTTTTCTGTTAGGAGCAGAAAATAAAATCCCTACCTGCACAGTCCGTGGCGACAGCACTAGCCATGCGTCCCAAATCATCAAGCTGAAAGACATCGCCCTGCCTACACCGCAAAAACGGGGTTTTAAAGGCAATAATTGGCATTCTTCTTCTTCTTCTTCTTTATTTTATTCTTCCTTTTCTTCCTTCTTCTTCTGTCGCTCTTAAAAGGGCGGCTGGTTTCGTATTTTGTTCTTTACAGCGGGGCCCTATTGTGGGGGGAACAAGAATAGACTCATTGCCTGCCCAACAGGCATGTCGCAGGAGTCGACTAATTGGGAGCTTTCTTCGAAGTCTTGCCTGAAGCAAGGAACAAACAGTCTGTATACAAATTAGTTAGACATGTTAAACATACGTGCACGCAACACTCACTTTCTGGAACAGGACTAGAGTCCAGAAGTGGACGAACAACTAGAACTTTGCCCCGGATTTTACAGCCGGTGAACGCGAAGAAGAAGGAGAAGAGTTTACAGCTCGGCTGACTAGTTCTTGTCTGCTCCATGCAGGAAGTAAAGACTCACAGATCATGGTGAGGAAGGCGCAGACAGGTGTGCTTCGTGCAATGTAGAAAGCACCGTTGCAAAGGTCCCGGCTAGTTGGCGTGCTCTGAATATTTTCTTCAGGGTATGCCGGTGTGTTGGGAAACGAACAGGCAGATTCTTAACACATAGCTAGTTGCATTTAGACTACTGAACTGACATTCAAAATATAACACAAAATGTGACTTGAAAGCTCAACGGAGAGAATTGAAAAGACGCACACAAACACAACCGAACGTTTCGACCAAAGTCTTTATCAACGGAGTACTAAATACAGCACAAGCTGTGACTAGAAAACTCAACCGGCAAGATAACAGAGATAATTTTAAAAAAGGTCAACATGAAACTACGAAATACGTAATTAGGGGAAACGTATGAATATGAAACCTATAATAGGAAACGAAGTAAGTAAGAAGGCGTATGTAAAAAATGAGAGGAAGAAGTATGAAAAAAGAAAACTAAATTAACAGTTTTATTGTCTTGTCTTGTCTTGTCCACAATTGCCTCACAGCGTAGTGGGGAGTCGCAGTTTTCTATCCTTTGCCAGGTGTGTTGCACGTGTTGTTGTTAGTCCGTGTTGCCTCAGGATCTCTGATATATTGTCTATCCATCGTACTCTCGGTCTGCCTCTTGCTCTAGGGCAGTAGTGCTGTTCTTTGTATGCTCGTAGAGGCAGTTGGTCGGTTTGCATTCGCATCAAGTGGCCAAACCACTCTATTTGTTGCTTCTTTATGTATTGCAGGCATGGTGTGGTTCCTACAATTGATTTAATGTTCTCGTTTCGAACTCTGTCTCTCCTTGTGACATTGGCAGCCTTACGTGAGCATCTCATTTCGCACGTCGTGATCTTTTTCTCCTGTGCTCTTGTTAGGGACCAGGTTTGGCATTGGTAGCAGAGGGTTGGTATAAACATGCAATTTATCAGTTGTCGTTTTAGTGCCATAGTGATGCTTGGGTGTTTTAGCAGTGGGGAGAGTTGGTAAGTTACTGCGTTCGCCTTTTGACATCTTGCCTCAAGTTCCCTGTCAATTCTTCCATCATCTGTGAAGATGCTCCCCAAGTATTTAAATTGCTGCACTTGTTTGCAGTTTTATTACGCGTTAAAAATCAAAGCATTCGTGGCGCTCCCATAAGTGCCCCGTTCACATCTTCAGCAGCAAGTGAAGAGTTCCAATTCCGATGGCACCAGTAGCTGTCTGTATGCCCGTCTTGTTCCTCCCCTGATGGTTGAGATTCAGCTCTCCCTGGTCACTCTTCGTGACAGCATGGCCGCCCTAGGTTACATAAGTAACTTAAGGCGGTCATGGCTGTACCATCCTATTTACCAGCTCCACAAGGGCCCTTAACCAGATGTAGCTTGTCCTGTACCAGTCTACCTCCAAGTGGCGCAAAACCAGTTAGTCTAACTGCCTATTAATTTCCCAGCACACCAACACGTCATGTGGTATGATTAACCGTTGACCACTAATCTTGAGCGGATGGCCGAGTACTTAGAATGTTGGGCTCTTGCCAGGGAAACCGGGGTTTAAATCATGAAGTCTTTTCTATCGGGACAAAAGTAAACAAGCCTTCCTGCTTAATTTGCAGCGATTTGCAGCGACTACGCTGGATATGCGGCCCTAAATCCTCAAGCCAAACACCCGCACAAGGTTGGTATTATATTGCCGCCTGTCACACCCCCCCCCCCCCCCCACTCCGTGTTGAATATCAGAACACGTAACGAGCTCAGTCCCAACTCCGCCAAGCGACACACGTAGTCGGGCCAGGATACTATGATTGGACGTTCATTCATGTGTGTTACGGTCATGTGCTCCATACTACAAGATGTGAGCGGTTTTAACGACCCCATAATATGTACAACTGGCCCTAAGCCACCCCCCCCCCACCCGACACACTAAACCTAGGCCCCCGAGAGAGTGCATTCCACACCCCTCTAACGTAGACCAGCCTGGCAAACCATCAATGACAGGTCAGCCAGTGTGTAGATGGGTGGAGCTGGGCCTGAGTACGTAACTAGTTCCTGAATATCTTCCAGACCATCTACACATCCCTCCCCCCGGTGGAAGGTTCACAGTGGAGAGTCCGGTGGAAGGTTCAAAATGGCGAGTCCTGGTGGAAGGTTCACAATGGAGAGTCCCGGTGGAAGGTTCACAATGGAGAGTCCAGGTGGAAGGTTCACAATGGAGAGTCCCGGTGGAAGGTTCGCAATGGAGAGTCCCGGTGGAAGGTTCACAATGGAGAGTCCCGGTGGAAGGTTCACAATGGAGAGTCCCGGTGGAAGGTTCACAATGGAGAGTTCTGGTGGAAGGTTTAAAATGGAGAGTTCCGTTGGAAGGTTTAAAATGGAGAGTTCCGGTGGAAGGTTTAAAATGGAGAGTTCCGGTGGAAGGTTTAAAATGGAGAGTTCTGGTGGAAGGTTTAAAATAGAGAGTTCCGGTGGAAGGTTCACAACGGAGAGTTCCGGTGGAAGGTTTAAAATGGAGAGTCCCGGTGCTAGACCTAGAATTATCAGAGGCTACCCGGGCTAAGATTTATGTCTAATGAATATAAAAGTTCTTTTCTTCAGCACTTCCTTAAAAAAATCTCACGTCAGATGGCAAGAAGGTTCTGCTCATTGGTTTTTTGGCCGGTTTCGACCGTAGACACAATTGACTGTTATAGAGTCTCTGATACAACACCGTGCAGCTAATTTATTGAGACCTAGAATGGTTTGGTCATTTAGTAAGAATGCAGCCTGAACAACTACCAACGCAGGCTTTACATATGAAAAGATCAGAAGTGAAAGCAAGAGGTCACCCTAGGAGTCATGGAATAATGACATTAAAGAGCTTCTACATCGACACAGATTGTCTTGACATTAGCTAATTGTACACATCACGAAATGGATCGCAAATTGCTCCTCCCCACAACTCTTAACGGCAGACGTGGAAATTGATGATGATGATGATGAAACGTGGAACCGATTGCCTGGTATCGCAGCCTCGGAGCTGGATATCGATGCTGTGATCAGTGTTGCCACTATGGATCTTTTATATCCAAATTTAGATCTTTTTCATTGCATTTAGATACTGTTTTTGACGTTTAGATCGTAAATATTTTTCTAGATACTTTTCATATGGAATTAGATATTTTATAGATTTTTTTCTTTCATTGTCAATTTAATAATTACTGTGTAAAATAAATATCTGGCAGCCCCGGTACTGATTAATAAAAACGCGCGTAAATCATACTAACTTTGTTTCAACCGTATCCTCACTGTGCTGACTTTGCGTTTCTTTTTTCATGTGATTAACAAAAAAAAAATTGCTCACCTTCTTATGTGGCTTTCACTTTGAAAAAACCTTTCATTATGCCAAAAGTAAAGTATGAGCAAAAAATTTGGAAAGAGTAGTTGCATGATGACAAAATTAAAAACTGGGTTTATAACCAAAGCTTGTTGTAAGCACTGCAAGTGTGAAATTAAAGCGACAATACAAAACTCAAAGAGTCATGCAGAGACTAAAAAAAGCATAAAACTGCAGTTTCATTTAAAGATATTACACCGCTGACATCTGTTTTCAGAACAATACTGATAAATGAATCATCAAAAGTTGAAGTATCAGTCAGAATGTTTTTAATTTGTCACTGCGCAATTTCAAACTGTGACCATTTGATCGATTTGTAAAAAATCTTAGTTTAATTTGAAAAGTGTGATGTAGAAAGTTTAGTTTAGGAACTGAAGGACCTTTTAATCAGCAAACAGTTAGGCTTGAAGAATTTGGCTGTAATTGGTACTGATAATGCCTCAGTGATGGTTGGTATAAACAATGGCGTTTATGCCAAGTTGAAGGAAGCTAACCCATTGTTAATACTTATAAAATGTATGCGTCATTCATTGCACCTAGCATTATCACATGCTTCATCTAAACATTTACCAAGGAATTTGGAATACCTTTTTGCTGAAACACTTCACTGGTTTTCAAATCATTTGTCTCTGAAATGCTATCGTGCCAGTACAATTCGGCCTAATGAGACTAGAGAAATAAGCCTACTGTTCCACTTATAAAGAAATTTGAACAGCTAAAGCATACCAGGGTCATTTTGGATCTGAAGCTTCAACTTCATTATCCAAGCTAAGTTTATCCTGTTGATCTTGTGAGGTAGACATCAGTGAAGGTGAGGACATAATTATGTAGGGTAAGTCATAACAGAAGCTATGTTATTTTTGACCTTTTCAATTTGGATATTTTTTCTAGATCTTTTTCACGCAGATTTAGATCTTTTTAGATATTTTTTGACACCGTTTTGGATATTTTTTGTCAAAGAAAAGTGGCAACACTGTCTAATTACACCATCTCCAGTCAACTCAAAATGGCGTCCGGCATGTGGGAAGAGGTTCAAGCCGTCAAGACTGAAAACCGCCGTGAATTATCTCTACAGGGTCCTACTATTAACAAAAAGATTGAAGATTATGGACTAGATGAACATGTTTTCTCTCTGACAAGTTTAAATTTACTGAAGATTGCTGGGACGCCGCTTGAAGTGATTTCAGATAAGCTGGGGAACTTGTCGAACCTGACGACGTTGATGCTTGGAAATAATAAACTGAAAGAACTTCCTTCAACCATCGGCAACCTCACATCTTTAAAAGTTCTTGATGTTTCGGGGAATAAGCTTCAGTCACTGCCGGAAACAATATCAAATCTTGTGAATTTAACATCGTTGAATGCAAATTTGAACTCTTTAACTTCGTTTCCGAACATCTCAGGGTTTAAATTCTTGGCGTATTTGAGTATATCTCGTAACAAGTTGAAAAGTCTCCCAGAAGGGATTTGTGATCCTAGTTTAATACTTCTAAGTACCATTGATGCTGCTAATAACGAGATAGAATCCTTGCCGTCGGACATTTCAAACCTATCGCATCTGATCACACTTAATGTGGCTAGCAACAAATTAGATTCTCTCCCACTGGAACTCTGTGAATGTCCCAAGTTGAAAGAAGTTATTATTGCTGATAACAAGATGAAGGATCGAAAGTTATTGAAGCTAGCTGAGCATTCAACAAAATCATTACTAAACTATCTCAGTACTCAGTTGGATAAGCAAAGAGCAAGTGAAGAAGGAGGTGGTAAGGGGAAGAAAGATAAAAAGAAGAAGAAGAAAGGAGACAAGAAAGGGGTTGAGGACCTAGAACGGGATGTGATGTCTGTACTTCAGTTTGAATCAGAGAAAGGACTTGAGATTTCCGTGACTGCTGGTGTGTTGTCTGTGAGGCAGTATCTCGTCTGCTGTATTGTCAGAAATCTGGACTTCAACAAATCAAATAATATGTTCAAACGATTTATCAATCTGCAGGTAGGTGGTATTAGTAATTGATTACCATTCTTCTTAATCTCCTCTGCATTTCCTTCTTCTCTGCATCTTCCCTCCTTTGAAATTTTAGGCTATCCTCCGAATAACGGTCCAAAATTATTGAGGCCGAAAATATACCCTAACAGGGCCTCACTCATATGAAAATTGCGGACTTCCAGCGACTACCACCACCACCGAGAGTATCTCCCACGCTGCTGCGCGAGTCGTGAAGCAAGTATGGGTATTTAAATAATGCAGAAACAGTAATTTGCATGATTTATTGTCAGGCATATTTCGCTGAACACCATCAGGTGCGTTACTACAGAGTTATATCAATCTACAGAATTACATCAATCTACAGAGTTACTGCAAGAACAAGATGTTAAGAGGGGTGCGGCCAGACAAGAGTGCTATGCAGGAAACCAAATAAAAATAAGAAATCAGCATGGAACTGGTTGTGTGAGCCGCTACAAGTTGCAGGGTTTACAAAAGAAGAGATCCGAGCACTTATATGAACTGAATGGTTCAATGTACAATGATGATAAGCTGTCGACTGATTTAACTTTTAATTAGTTACCTCCTAGAACATGCATTCCCTCCCCCCCAAAAGGCTCAGGAACCCGCACAGGGATAACGATATATGGAGGGAGCAGTAAATGAACAGGGTGAAGGGTTAGATGGAATACATTCCCTGGAGCCTTAAAGATGTATGTATGCATCGGATGGCTCACACAGTGATCCCGTGACCTCTATCATGTAGGCTTTGGGGGGGAAAATTTGCTGTCAGCCTGGCTTTAATAACCATTAGGTTTTGAAGATCCTTACACACCCCATATGTATTAAGCGCGGGAATTGGACCCAAACGGATGTGTCAGTTTTATGGCTTCTAGGTAAGGGGGGAGTCGTAGGTTAAGTACACCTGATGCAGTGTATTTTTGTCTTTATAAATCTGCCAACAGACCAGACTACATGACACCATTTGTGAAAGGCGACAGACGGCCACAATTGCTACCCACGACCTGAAGGCAGTGAAAGGACCGTTAGTCTACGATGCAGTGTTACCACACTTAATACAGGTAAGAGGCACACCTGTTTAAATTGGTTGTCTTTTTTTTTTTTAACATTTGTCGATTTTTGCACTTTGCAGTCAAAACTTTGTGACTTCTGCCTTCTGAACTGCGACCTCAGTTTTACAGCAAATTGCTTGGCTCTATAGTTAACAGAGGAGACTGTTCAGTAGAATCTTTTACATCACTTTTACTGACTGTAAACTCCATGGGAAAGTAGCGGCTGTTTGTTCACTTCTTGAATTTGGTCTTGCTACAGAACTGCAGTTTTGTGTAGTATAGTTCGGTTTGTAAGATATGTTTTTACAAATTGTTTAAATGTTAAAATTGGGGGTCATATTGTACATGGGATGTGTTTTTTAATATAAATATGTGTGTGTGTGTGAGAGAGAGAGAGAGAGAATCTCTAGTATGTCTTCCTTTTTCTTTTCTGCATTTGTCCTGAAAAGGATGGTTGGCATGCTGTGGATTATGCACACACAGCAGCGCGTGCACACACACACACACAGATATACATTACCCAGTTTGTGCTTAAAATGAATAGGGGGTGTTGTGTACCTGGGAAAAATACTGTAAATGTTGTAGTGTAAGATTAAATGGTAGAAGAACAGCGTTTTCTTATAAATTCACACAAGATTAACAAGTGCAGAGTGGCAAGCATTGCTTCAAAAATCCCAGGTAGTTAGCTTTGCAGGGTATTCAAGTGTGTTGGGAAAAGAACAGGCAGAAAGATTGGCAGCACCGCCTGTTGGTGCGATATGTGGTCAGGGCCTTTTGGGAGCGGTAGTACAAATAAATCATCACATTCTTAAGAGAATGGTGCAGCTGGGTATCTGCCGGACGCTCCCATCAAAGGTAATGTGAACATACATGTAATCAGACTGCTACTGGTACTGACAGAACTGGATATCTTCTCTGACTGCTAAAGATGGGGGAGGTACGCTTATGGGAATGTCTTGAATGTGTGATGTTGGTGGTTAACTCAACTGGTTCAAGCAGATTAAGAAAAGTATATTTCCTTCCCGTTAGTTAGTTCTTGAGAAGAATGTTGAGAATGCCTTGGACTGCAAGAATAACCAACATTGAATGCCTGGAAATGGCTAATGAAAGTAGAACATTATATACAACTATGAGAAGGAGACAAACAAAGTTCTTTGATCATGTAATGAGAAAAGGAGCATTGGAAAATATGACGACTGGAAAGATGGACGGCTTAAGGCAGTGGCATGGAAGAATAACATAAATAGAAGTGATCCAGAACACCAAAGACTGAGAATCTGGCGACGCATGAATGCCTACACCAGCTGGCAAGGCACATAATGGTGATTAGTTGGTTGATCGACTAGATTTTCATCGCACCTCGGACAAGTCCAAAAGCGCTCAGATTCCTGTCAGATGAGATTTCTTTGGACTTCAGCCATTGTCTTCAAACCCATCATGTTCTGTATCTTTAGCCATTTCAATGCTTTTGTTACCGCTATCATCTCCATAGTCACACTACCTGTAGACGAGGCAATAGTACTACTGTCTACTTTTGTCCCGTTGTTGAAATTAAATACATCAGGTGATAATAAATTTTTTTTTTTATTCTGTAAGATTACTCCGCTGTTTAAAACAAAAGTGACAACAGCAGAAGCCCTAATGAAAGAGCTGAGAGAGCAGGCAGAAGCCTTCAGAAAGGAGAAGAAACGTAGCACCTTGAGTGGAATTCACAAGTAAGACATTGTATTGATGTGCTTGATGGTTGAATGTATTTATTTCTTTTCTTCTTCTGTGCATTCATCGATGGTAAATTCTGGTGGAAAGTTCAAGTTATGCGTCTACCTCTGGACTTTAGTCTTGTTCCAGCACATGAGTTTTACATGCACATCCATTTTACAGATCTTACTTATTTGGGTGCAGACTGTTGGTTCTTTGGAATGAAGGCACTCTGACTTAGGAAACCCCTAATTGGTCGACTCTTAGGACATGCTTGTTAGGTAGGCAGTGGAACTGTTCTTGTTTTCCCACACAGGAGTATGCATTAATTGGACTTTCTTTTGGGCCGGGGGGGGGGGGGGGCATCTGTGGCTTAGGCGTTGTGAATGCAGTTGTTTCTAATTCCATGATAGCCGGTTCGATTCCACCGGCAGATTTTAGCATCAGACCGCTTTACGTTGCTTTTAGCTGTTTAGTAAATAGTGGTAAACTACTGAATAAAAAAAATTCATACTAAAATCACAGCTGGAAAAGACTGGAGTAGGTTCTGCAACAACACGTCTACTTTTTTTTTAACAGATGAGGAAAAAAACCAACTGGTAATAATTGTATAAATTGTTGCTTGCTTATTTCTGTTGTTTTTTCTTTACATTCATTTCCTCTGTGGGTTTAGGGGCCCTGAATGGGGGGGGGGGGGGGGGAAAATATATTCACTGCCCCCAACACGCAGGTCATTAAAGGCCAGTAATTAGGGTTATGCTGATATCTTCAGAAAGGGGCAGATATCACAATCTAGCTGTGAACCGCAATGCCAGCAGCCCCCTTTTTTTTTAAAGCCGAAGATTAAGAGTTGTATTAATTTGACAGGCCAGAGATTTCCCAAGTGGTTTCCTGGGCCCCACTTTGGGCGGGGGGGGGGGGGGATAGGCCCACGGCCCCCTAGCAGGCATGTCATGAAAGGCGAATAATTAGGGATTTGAAAGGCATAGCTTTTGCAGTTTAGGTGTAAACCACAACACAGCATTCTTGCCATTCTTGCCATCCTTTTTTCAGGACAAATGCAGATAGAAAAAAAGGAGAGCCCAGAAGTTAACATATTCTGGTCACATGATTAGCCTATAGTTTTGTTGGAATTATTGATTATATTCATGAAAATGTTGGCATTTAATTTTGATGGAAATTTTGGCATGGTACTTTGATGGCGTTAATGCTACATTACTTTAAGGAAATAATTGTAGCATTCATCATCATCATGTAGCAGGTTCTTTGCAGAACGTCGCTCTCAATATAGTCTGCCTGAAAGAAACCTGGTCTCTCGCCAGTTCTCCCACCTCATACACTTTCACACTCAAGGATTCACTTATATCCTGTACCTATCTTCGTGTTGGTCGGCCCCTGCCCCTGCTTCCTGGTACCATGCCTTCTGCTATAATTTTTTCCAATCCGTCGTGGCGCTTGATATGACCAAAATATTTCAGCTTCCGAGACATGCTGTTTATTAGCCAATCTTCCTTGATGTTCAGATCTTTCAAGATGTCAGTATTTCTCATCTTTGTCCAAGATATTCTGAGAATCATTCTGTAGCATTTCAGCTCAAAGGCCCCATATTATCTTTCTTAAGGACTGAGAGATAGTCCACGACTCGCATCCATATGTAGGCACAGGGAAGATGCATGCTCTCAAAATTATAATTTTGATCTCCTTGCTGGTGCTTAACCATAGACTTTTAAGGCTGTTCAATCTTATTGCTGCATTACTTTGATGAAATAGTGCAAAATTACTAGAAATTAATGTCAAATTACTTTGGATTAGGTGAAATTATTGCTACATTACTCTCAAATTATTGCCACTTTATTTTGATGTAATTATTGCCCTATTGCTTTGATGTAATTATTGTCACATTACTTGAATGATGTTTTCACCCTACTATTTTGATTAAATTACTGCCACATTAAAGTAATTATTAACACATGGTTAGAATTACTGGCGGGTTAGTTTGATGGAATTATTCTGCATGTGGTGAATGGATGTAACCATATTCCATCAGGTACCTGGACCTTCTGAAAGACAAGAGTCACTACCCCTGCCTCAGGGATGCAGATGGCGATGTGATCTCCTTCCCGCCAATCACTAACAGTTACAAAACCAAAGTGAGTTTTTTCCAGTTCTGTTAACTTTGGGCGTTGAGAGAGTTGTAATGCTCTGTCATTCTTTTCATCGTCTGTGATTTATGCATTGAGAACATACTTCGTAATTCTGTAGTGCCAGGTTTGATCCCAGCTGTGGGTAGTTTAGCAGTAGACCACCTTTGCCTTTTTTTCATCAGTCGTATGGAGAGCCGACTGTTCAGTGAGCAAGAGTTGATTTAAGGACTGACATGACAGCACTCGGGGCATTTCCATAAGCACTTCGTCCCCATCTTTAGCAGCCAGCGTAGAGTTCCAGTGCCAATGGTGCCAGTAGCATTCTGATTAAGCGTCCGTTTTGCCTTTCCTTTGAGCATCGAGCATTGGCCAGAACCTCTCATCACTTCTCGCTGCATAACTCTCTCCAGACTGTGGTTATCCATTTGCTCCTCCGAATCGTACTCTCTCTCCCACATGGCCCTAATCGCATCTGCCTTATCATGTATCAGCATTCCACCAAGTTGTACAGAGCTAGCCAGTCTGTCCGCCTGTTCATTTTCCAACACACTGGTACACCCGACATATGCAGCTCACCACGTCCTTTTTATCTTCTTAATCATATTGTCTGTGTCTGATGCTATTTTCTGTGTGCCTTTTAGTCTGCCTTTATTCATTTAACCCTTTCCAGTGCATGAGCGTTTAAGTTATGCGGGGTTGTTGATAATGATTGTTGGGATTTAAAATTATAATAAAGAAGTATTTAATGGATGTACACATGTTAGTTAATTAGTTAGTATTTCCTCATGAGCCTAGGCAGGTGGTTGCCGCCTGTTGTAGGTCTTGAATGTTTGTTAGGCCCATGGTTGAGCCTTTTGATAATGGTTGTACACAGTGTCACTCGTGGTCTTTTCCATTTTCTTGTCCCTTCCGGTGTCCAAATGAGGACTTGGTGGGGGAGTCCTGTCTTATCCATTCTGAGTGCATTGCCAATGTAGTTCTAGTGGCGCTTTCTTATAAAACTGAATACATTATCTTCTCTTGCCTTATTTGCATATTGGATCTGAAATCTGTCCAATGGTATTTAGTATACTTCTAAGACATTAACATTTTTTTTAAAATCGAGAGTAGCCGTTGCTTTCCAGATCTGGCATCCACATACACATGTGGCATTTTAAAATATTCAAATTTGTTTTTCTTTCTAGGTAACTTACCTTACTACACCTTGAAATGGGTGCCATTAGAACTCTGGTGATTCTAGATGGTATTTATTCAACCTTGTCATCCCTATTTTGGATGCAATTTTTCGTTATTTGACGCCCTTCTCTGGCTTTTGCCAGGGGCCGCAATATAGCCCAGCCATAAATATGGTCTTATAGCTGAACACAGTTTCCGGGACCTCTCCGCGGGGGATCCTCATCCACATGGTGGCACTTTGTGTCATCGGGTGTTTATCGCTTAAGCGATGTCCTGGTGGGGTAAAAGAAGATGGTATTTCTTCTCCTGCCATGTCTTCTAAATCTTGTCCAGAGTTAAACAGTTGTAATTGTTGCAGGGACCCTCTCTTTCAGGTGCTGGAAGTTCCATATTATCTTCTCAGTGCCATTTTAAGTTTCACAGTCATACAGGGTGCATTTCCCTGTGCCGGTTCCGGGGCCCTATTATAGGGAAAACAAGAATAGACCCACTGCCTACCCCAAAGCATGTCGTAAGAGTTGACTGATTGGGAGCTTCCCTCCAAGCCGGAGTGCATCTGCCTGAGAGGCAGATTATGCAAGACTTTGCAGCATAAGCAATAGAACAAAAGAAGAATTATATTAGCTGTTTTCTCATGTTGCTTTCTCTGAATCAGGTCTCCAAGGAGACGACCGACATACTGCTTGAGGTGACCAGTACGGTGAGCCTCGATGTCTGCAAGAAGGTCATGGAAGAGCTTCTGTATGCTATACTGCTCATCGGAGTGGGGACACCCTCGACCGGTAAGTTATTTACTTTTATTATTAGAATGGGGACACCCTTGTCCAGTAAGTCATTTACTTATTAGAATGGGGATACCCTTGTCCAGTAAGTCATTTACTTATTAGAATGGGGACACCCTTGTCCAGTAAGTCATTTACTTATTAGAATGGGGATACCCTCGTTAGGTAAGTCATTCACTTTCCTCACTGGTAAAAATGTAAAAGAAAAGAAGAAAAGGGCCATTTTTTTCACACCATTAGGTGTATTGGGCATATTGGGCTAGAACTATATTTCATAGACCAATAGACTTTCAGTAGGTAATGTGGTCAGCATCACGCTGGCCACCTTTACTTACCATGACTGTACCTGGTACCCATTTATGGCTGGATTGACCTGCTAGCCAAGGTAATTGTTTAAAAAAAATTAGTCCGTCATGACCTGAGCCAACAACCTTGAGATCTGCAGGTTAGCGTCTGGCCACTACACCACTGTGGCTCCCTCTACTTACTGAAATGAATTGAAAAGTAAAAAATAAGGAGAATAGGATGATGGAGAACAAAAGAACGAATCAGAAGTAGTAGTTCTGTTAGGAGAAGAAAAACGGGTAGTAGAATTATATTAAACAGTTTAGTGAGTCACTTAGATGTAGCTTTGGGAGAGAACTAAACAAGCTGCAGTGGACCAAGAGGTGAAGAAAAGACAGTGTTCGATAGAATACACATTGAGAAAACCGTGAGAACAATATAACTAGATAGTTTTTACACTGGAATCCACTGAGAAGAAATATATCAGACCAAAAAACTCATGGAGGTAGGAGCTAGAAAGTAAAGTTAAAAAGATGGGAAGCTGCTTGTGATAGCAAAGAATAAGAAGACTTGACCTCAGTTGCTTGAGGACCTTTGCTCCATTGGAAGGTAAAGGAAAGAAGTAGAATAATTAGAAGCAGAATGCCCTGGTACCAACTGGTATAGAGAGCCACACTGAAGAAATATAATGAACACAGAGCAAGGGAAAGACCATGCAAGAGATGGAGCGACATTATCAGGAGCAACCTATCATAAATGAACACCAACTTGTAGAGTGCATTGGAAAAAGCTCACAAACAATACTTACATCTCACCCCAACACTTCACTGAGGTAAATGGCAGAAGATAAAAATAAGAAGAAGAAGGTTGGAACAGAACTCGGTTGTTGGTCGAATTGACCCTGTATTCACATTTGTTATTACTTCTAGGCACAGCTGACGAAGATAAAGCCACCACAAAAGACGGTGATGACAGCGATTGCGAGGCTAAAGAAGAAGTGGACCTGAGCCGGATGAAAACTCAGCAGAAGTTGACAGTGGAGCAAGTCAAGGTCATCGACGGCCAGGGAAATCTACGGGTCATTTATCCGTCCCGGGTGGATCTGCAGAACCCAGCTTTCGATGTGATCAGGAATTATGAATAATATTGTTGTTATAATGTTTAATTTTGCAATTTTTTTTTTCTTTCTAAATTTTCTTCTGCGGTATTTACTTCAGAGGTCATGTTCTCTCTTCTGTTGCGTTCTCCTTAAAAGGGCGGTTGGCACAGCGTGTAATGGTTTGCAGTTATGCTGCGATAGTTGTGCCTTTTGGTCAAATTCGCAGACTCCTAGTTAAGTCGCCTTTTACACCCTGTGCTTTCTGGTGGCAGTGGGTCTGTTTTTTCCTCTCCCCACCCTCCTGACGGAGCCGGATATATAAAGGCCTGGGAAGTAAAAGTGGTCAGCATGGTGGTGACCACATCCCCCACTGAATGCCAGTTGGTCTCTAAAATATATCTGGCCCATTACGCATGAAGGTAGGAAAAAGGGATCCTTTACCTGTGCAGTTTATTTTTTGAAAATCATTGACATCTAGAAAGATCAGCAAACGCATTAAAAATGTCAAATGTTACTACATTCAGCCGTGCATTTCGGTGCATAGATCTGGACAAGTGTCACATATTTGGAAAGTCACATTACATATCTGGAGATTTGGATATACCAAAGAACAGGTCACGTTATATGGAAATAAAAATTCAGAGGTTCTAGGGTGACCAGGAATAAACAGAGTTGCAGAAAGAATTTAAAAATAGCCACATTTTTTTCAGCCACATCTAAAGACAGAACCCTGTAATTAAAAAATATGTTGACGGAAAGTTTAAGGCAGTATTTAGATGAGGATGTATATAATGCGGCCACAAACAACACATTAGACAATTTATTGCCTGGCGTCTTTTGCAGTATCCAGTCAGGTGCATTACTACATAGTTACGTCATATATAATGGCAACCACATGACTCTTGAACTTCTGGTATTGAGATTATAGCGCGCCTGAACAATAAAAAGAGTCATGAGGATGTTTTGAAAGAAACTGACTCACAATGAAAAGTGATCAGGAAGAGACAATCGACATTCTTTGGTCATGTGATGAGAAGGAGAAAAAGAGTACATCGTGATAGTAGGAAAGTTGGAGGGGAGGAGAGGCAGTGGGAGACCGAGAGAAAAGATGCTGGACAGTTTTACATGGCAGGGAGGATCATCTGCGTCAAGAGTTGATTGAAAGTACACAAGACAGAAGGTTGTGGCTAGATATGACTACTACCGCCACACGGCATGGACTTTAAGAAGTAGAACAATCTGATTTGGGTATTTAGTGGAAAGAATTCACTTTATGTTTATTAACCCCATTTGGGTTCTGGATCCCTTTTCTGGGGTGGAAAAAGAATCGACCCACGGCCCCTTCCCCCCAACAGCCATGTTGCAAAAGTTGGCTAATTAGGAGTGTTTTCCTTGAAAGTTGGAATATGCATCTGCAGAGAGGCGAGGAACCAACAGTCTGCTTACAAATAAGCCAGATCTGTAAGAACTGATGTGCATTCAGAACCCAAGTTCTGGAGCAAGACTAGATTGTCCAGTAGGAAATTAACAACCAGAACTCGTCACTGGAGTTTACAGCTGGTGAAAGCCAAGAAGAAGAATATTTATCAAGATGTATGTAATGCAGTTTTTGTGTGTTTTTGGGGTTGTAGGAGGGGCAGGGGGTTAGCCAGTTACTTGTTTCTTTTATATTACGTCAGATTTTTATGTTGTGTTTTGACAAATTCAGTAACACTTGAAAGACTGTTTAATGATATGGTTGAATGCAGTATTTGTCATCAGAATATTTACAAGCAAATGTCATTGGAATGTTTCCTGTCATATGTGGCTGCAGTATCTGTCATCATGTGTCATTGAAATATTTGCCTTCAGATGTCATCACTCCTCATTGTGGCAGGTTTTCATGTTTGGTGTGGACATTATTTTCACTGACTTGAAAATAATTTAAAATATTTTTGGGGTGGTTAGTTGGAAAATTTGTCATTAGATGTGATTGCTACATTTGTCTTCTGGAGTCAGTGCAGCATTTGTCTTCTGGAGTCATTGCAACATTTGTCTTCTGGAGTCAGTGTAGCATTTGTCTTCTGCAGTCAGTGCAACATTTGTCTTCTGCAGCCAGTGTAACATTTGTCTTCTGGAGTCAGTGCAGCATTTGTCTTCTGGAGTCAGTGCAACATTTGTCTTCTTTGGTGATTTCTCCACTTTGACTGTGAATTTGAATCTACTCTGTTTTAGTTGGTACTAAAATTCCTGTCTTAGCCATTTGTTACATCGGCTTCACCCTGCCTTAGTATTTTCAATCTTCTGTCACGTTTGTTACATTAAAAATTTCTTTTTCTCCCCTAGCTTTTTGTTTTTGTTTTTGGTAACATTAACTAATTCCTAATTATGAACCAAAATTTTGTCCCAGCCATTTGTTGTATTACCTCACACTGTTTGCCACCTTGACTTTTAATAAACACCTGTCGTCCCCATGTGGGAAGCAATTTTTAGTTATTTTGAAGCCCCACCCTGGCTTTTGCCGGTGGGCCTTAAATATGGCCTAACAGCTGAACGGGGTTTCGGAACCTCTCCACGGGTGATCCTCATCAGCATGGTAGCACTTGTTATGACCGGGTGTTTATCGCTTGTGTGATGTCCTGGTGGGGTAAAACTTACATACCTACCTTGACTTTCCTGTCTCATTTGTTATATAGGCAGATTTTTAATTGGTACTGTAACTCCTATTTCAGCTTTTTTTTTTTTTTTAAACATTTAATAATTCTTAGTTATGGTTGTAAATTTTGTCTCAGTGATTTGTGATTATATTAACTCACACCATGTTGTCATATTGGATATAAAAGCAGATTATTCCTTGTTACTGTAACTTCTGTTAGTGTGTTAGTGGTGTCTTTAACACCTTTTTCCAGCAAGCTACATTCATTAAGTCTGCATTGTTGTTATGCTGACTCCTGTCCCAGTCTCTCTTGTAGTTACTTCAACTCCATGTCATTAATCTAATCCCTGCCCCAGTCTCTCTTGTTGTTACTTCAACTCTATGTCATTACTCTAATGCCTGCCCCAGTCTCTCTTGTTGTTACTTCAACTCTGTGTCATTACTCTAATGCCTGCCCCAGTCTCTCTTGTTGTTACTTCAACTCAGTGTCATTACTCTAATCCCAGCCCCAGTCTCTCTTGTTACTTCAACTCTGTGTCATTACTCTAATCCCTGCCCCAGTCTCCCTTGTAGTTACTTCAACTCTATGTCATTACTCTAATCCCAGCCCCAGTCTCTTGTTAAACGAAGGACATGGTGTTTAGCTTACTGGTGTACCTAAACGAAGGACATTGTGTTTAGCTTACTGGTGTACCTAACCGAAGGACATGGTGTTTAGCTTACTGGGGTACCTAAACAAAGGACAAGGTGTTTAGCTTACCAGTGTACCTAAACAAAGGACATGGTGTTAAGCTTACTGGTGTACCTAAACAAAGGACATGGTGTTTAGCTTACTGGTGTACCTAAAGAAAGGACATGGTGTTTAGCTTACTGGTGTACCTAAACAAAGGACATGGTGTTTAGCCTATTGGTGTACCTAACCAAAGGACATGGTGTTTAGCTTACTGGTGTACCTAAACAAAGGACATGGTGTTAAACTTACTGGTGTACCTAAACAAAGGACATAGTGTTTAGCTTACTAGTGTACCTAAACGAAGGACATGGTGTTTAGCTTACTGGTGTACCTAAACAAAGGACATGGTGTTAAACTTACTAGTGTACCTTAACGAAGGACATGGTGTTTAGCTTACTGCAGCATTGATTCTGTTTGGTTTCTTATTTTCTTCCAGTTATTCTAATAAGCAGTAGGCCTGGAGCTAAAAATGTTTAAGGCTATCAGTCAAACCAAGTGTTTGCCTGCAGTGTCTCATCCTCATTCTATTGTTACATTTTTAAAATTCAGTTCTTTTTTTCCCCCATGTTTATTTAAAAAAAAAAAAGATTTGTAACCTGCTCACATGGTCTTCCGTCTTTTTGTTGTTGCTTAGAACTGAGTTCGTATTCAATGTAAAAAAAATAAATAAATACATCTTGTTTGGATTCTTTGGCTCTGTTGAGTGAGAAAAGAGAACAAAGGGCCACTGTCTCCAAACAAGCATGTTGTATACAACAACTTATTAGGGATTTGCTGAAGTCGGACCTGTTTGGCTGAAAATCAGAGATATCTTCCTCTTAGTCGCATTCACTGGCTGTATAAACTCCAGCAGAAAGCTCTGGGTGTTCATCCACCTCCTGACTTTAGTCTTGTTCAAGAACCCGAGTGATGCCTGCACACCCATTTCACATACCTGGCTTTGTATGCAGACTTGTGGTTCCATGCCTCTCAGGCAGATGTACTCTGACTTCGAAGGATGTCCCCAACTCCTAGGACATGCTTTTTGGGGTGGCCGTGAGTCTGTTCTTGTTTTCCCCACAGTGGGACTTGGAACCCATACGGGGAGGCACAGATATGATGGCCTAGCTGTAAACCACAACACAATGGGTCAGTGACCATTTTATGGGTTGCCAGAAAAGAATAAATGTAGAATAGCACAAGGAAGAGCAGCATTCGCAAAATAGGGATTATTGAATGAAACCACCAAGAGAGATGATGCTGGAAGGGCTGAAACAATGGCATTGAGGGATATCATCGAGAGAGCTCTTCCAGGCAACTAGGGATCGTGATCTGTGGAGGACTGATCTTCAGGTATTCTTAGACAGTATTTGATACAGTACATGAGCACACCTACACCAGTTGGCAGGACACATGATGATGTACTGAGACCAAGGGGGCGCCATGTCAAATTTTTAATTAAAAAAAAAGGTGCCGCGACTAAAAAAAAAAGTTTGGGGAGCACTGCCTTAGGCTGTCAAGCATTGTCTCCCTTGTTCTACTTTTTCTACCGATGATCTGTCCAGGTATGGACAGAAAAGTATACTAAAGATAGCTTAAAAGAAACTAATGAAGACAATTTCTTCTTTGGTGATCTCTGATCATGGACCTAATCGACTGTGTCATAATCTAGGTGATCACTGGGTATGGCCGCATGTTGCTTGGCAGCTCCACCAAGAGAGAGGACACGCGAGTCTTGCAAGACATTGAGTTCTGTGTATCATCAAGAGAGCTCTTCAGGACAGCTAGTTTGTGATCTTTACCTAATTAGAGTGTCCTATATGAAAACTGAATACAAACAGTTGACTGGACTTCAGGTGATGACAGTCGGCTATATTCTTTTGGCCAAATGAGGGTTAAAGAAGTATGTAGCCAGTTCTAATGTCACAAGGCCAGATAGCCTTTTAATCAAGCCCACGATCATGTCTCTAGAGTTAGACCGATCAATTATGTGCAAGTTGCCACTTGAAAATGACGATACCGTTCACATATTAACATCATGGGCTTCATGAGGCAGCTTCGTACTAGCCTTCGTCCTTCTGTCAGAACATTTCTTATATCAGATCCTTGATACAATTCAGCTGAGGATATTCTCTCAGTACCAGGCCTTATGCCATTGTGGGTTGGAACAGGCCAGATTGCGCCCCCGGGAATCAGGTTGAACCACATCACAGGGGCTGCCAAACGCGCAGGGACAAAATATTCGAAGATGCACGCGTTTTATGTTTTTAAATTTTAATCTGACTTACATACGAATAGTTATACTTTTGCTTAGGTCAGGGCGTCGCGGAAAATGTTTTATTTAAAAAAAGGCGCTGCGACTAAGAAAAGTTTGGAAAGCACTGCCTTAGGATGTCAAGCATTGTCTACCTTGTTCCTCCGTTGTCCCATCCAGGTAGAAGTGGATCCTCTGTAATTGGAAAAGTATACTAAAAACCATTTGATAGCTTCCTCCTCCTCCGAAACCATCTGAAACTCGAATCTAACTCTGAAGAAAGTTCTCTGTAGTTGATTTTATATCAGCGATCTCTGAACATGCACATAATCCACTGGGCCGTAAACTGGGATATCATCATCTCTTTGGTGTCCTCGGCTGTACATGCTTAAAGTTGGTCAGGTCCGGAGTACCAGAGAGAGGGTAGTCTTGCATAATACGGAGAGCATCTTTTTGAAAAATTCGCGTTATTCCATATTCCCTCACATAGCCTGTACACCTCTGGACGAGAAAGTTCTCTTGGTTGCTCGTCCACTACTGAACTTGAGTCAGGTCCTGCTCCAGAACCTGAGTGTTTCTGCTTGTGCATCAGTTTTACAGATTCTCTTTGAATACAGGATTCTTGAAGCCTGTTGGTTCCTTGCCTCTCCGGCAGATGCACTCCGACTTCAGAGGAAGCTCCCCAATTAGTCGACTCTTACGACATGCTTTTGGGGAGGCAGTGGGTCTGTTCTTGTTTTCCTCACAATGGGACCCCGGAACCCACACGCTGATGGACAGCTATTTGGCTCGTACCTAATTTGAATGTTTGTTGAGTCTACAGTGTGAACACGAAATTTAATTAGCTGATAGGTCACTAGAGTTGACTCATCACCTGCACAGTGCCACTTGCCCTATAAAATGTTATGGCCCTGTTGTTTCACTACATTGGGCTATATTAAGGCAGCCATTAGGACCCTTTCGCACACTTCCCATCCACATCACAATCCCGAAGACCCGATCAACCTCATTACATGAAAGTAACTGACCATTATATCTAGATTGAGTACTGGACACTGCAGCCATATGTACGAGAAGTTCAGTATTAGGGATTCAGAACTTTGCCCGAGTGGACAGACACCACACAATACTCAACCTGTGTGCTACAGACATACTCTCACCTGCAAATAAATAAATCAGAGGGGGAACCTTTAAGGCCGTTAAATATTATGAATCAATAAAGCAACAGAAAGTGTATTGATCGGCACTCGTAGAAAGATTTTTATGTTGGCTAGTGTCTTCTTCTATCTTTCTATGAGTGCCGATCAATACACTTTCTGTTACTTGATTAATTCTCTACCCGCAGTAGAGAGATCCCAGGTTTGGCCAGTTGGCATTTTAACAGAATCCACGCCACATGGAACAGAGGCGTCATATCCCAGATTGCCTACAGGTCTGTGGCTTTCTCAACTGATTCAACAAGGGTGGTTGCGTATCCTTTACAGGACGTTGCAGAACCAACTCCAACAGCCCCTGGCTGTTGTGTGATTTTTCTAGGCAAATTTACATCCAGTAGTTTGCCATTTCTTTCTGGACGGTTGGCTTTCTTGATACCACTGTCGAAACCAACGCAAGGCGCATGGCCCGCAGCTGGGATCAAACCCGGCATTATGAAGCGTTCGCATCGACTTAGCCACAGAGCCGACTGATTCAACAAGCATATCATAAAATATCATTTAGGGGTTTGCCGAAAGGTGCAAATAAAGCAGCTTAGCAGTAAACCACTTAGTCTGAGTGAGCACTGAGGAGAACTGGCTCATAAACAGCATCTTGTCCCCAAAAGCTTGGCTATTTTAGCCATGTTAACTGTTATGACAGAACGGGGATGGAGGGTAGTTTCCAGAAATTAGGGCATACAGTGAAAGTGGATACAAGACACTAAGGATTCTTTGGCTAGGGTAGTTTCCAGAAATTAGGGCATACAGTGAAAGTGGATACAAGACACTAAGGATTCTTTGGCTATGAAAGCAAAGGGGCTGCCGTGGTCTTGCGGCTACAAGGAGCCAGACTTTTTTTCAAAAATTACCTTGATTGCCAGGTTGACCCAGCCTTGATTGAGTAGTAGGGAAAGTCCTGTGAAGTAAAATAAAAGTAAAGTTCCCCTTTCACGCCTTTCGGCGCATCGGACATATGGGCAGAGCGTCGAATATTTTTTACAGACCAATCGGTACTCGGTGGTAATGTGGTCAGCATGACGCCGGCCGTCTTTACTTCCCCAGGACAGCCATCCTGGTACCGATTTGAGGCTGGGTCGACCTGCGACGTCCAATACCACGATAAAAATTCACGCAGCCCGCAGTGGGTTTCAATCGCGGTACGTTGGAATACGAGTCGCACTCGCAACACCTTAGCCACGGACGCCGCAGGGAAGTAAAGGAGGGCGTAGGTACTTAATTTATAACTCACCCCTGACGTCACGACAACGTCACGGGAGACATTCCCAATAAATTCTAGGGTGTTCAGGTTGTAGTTTCTCGCGATTTATCTACAGCCAAGTTTAGGGTTAGGGTTAGCATTAGAAGACACTAGATGAACACTAAAAAAAAAGCACTACACTTCCACCCCTTGAAAAAATGGACTGTCATGTCAGCTGTGGATTTCCCACGGGGATTTCGTGTTTGGGGTACGTTATAAATTAAGAACCGGTCGGCCTAATGCTGACCACATCACCCCCCACCCCAGTGCAGATTGGTCTATATAGCTCTAGCCCTATATGCCTAAAGGTGTGGAAAAGGGTCCTTTACTCAAATTCCTCTATGAAATCACACAGAGCTGGGGGAATTGGCTAGAGAAAGAGAGACTTCCAGGTGTGCGGCAACGAGTTTGATGTTCTTCAAAGAACCTTGTGACTGTTATTGAGCAGTATACCACAACGCAATGTGCCAGCCACCCTTTTAAGAAGAAAGAAGAATAAGAAAGAAGCTGCATTGATAACCCCTACATGCCACAAGGCACACCTGGAGTAGAGAAAACAAAATGAAGAAGCCAAAATAACTTCAAACTGAAAAAGAAAACATAACTCCAAACTGAAAACAAGATAACATAACTCCAAACTGAAAAAAGAAAACAAAACTCCAAACTAAAAAAAAAAAATCAAATAACTCCAAACTAAAAAATTGAAACAATAACTCCAAACTAAAAAAAAAAAATTAAATAACTCCAAACTGAAAAATTGAAAAAAAAATCCAAACTAAAAAAAAGTAAAAAGTAACTAAATTAAAAACGAAAACCATAACTCCAAATTGAAAAAGAAAAACAAAACTCCAAACTAAAAGAAACAACTCCAAACTAAAAAAAGAATACATAACTCTAAACCAGGGCTATTCAACTAAATTTGCTCAGGGGCCAAAATTTTGAAAATGGGTATTGCCACGTGCCAGAGTCTCACGCCCCAGCATAAGCAGCTCATTAATATAGTACAACTGACAATGATCCGCCAGATTCGGCCCGCGGGCCGCCAAGTTGAAAAGCCCTGGTGTACGATTGGCTCTCCACAAGCTGCTAACCTCTCCGAGCTGGTATTGTCCGGCAACATTAGATTTTCGCAGTGTGCGGTTGTAGAAGGAAACACTTGGGAGCATTGGTGATGGGAGCTCACCTGCTTGCACGGAAAGTGACTGGGGGATGGATGAGAATCCGACAGGGCTCTTTACTTGGAGAAAAGACAAATGGTGGATAGGCCATATTGAGATGTAAGAGCTTTTGCGATATCATGAAAGATAAGTTAAAAAGCCTATATGGTTGTAACAGTTCAGTAAGTTAAAGTTGAAGACTTTACAGGGGAAAACACTCAAGACATTATAAAATTATATTTACGTTTTTTTTTAAAGACGATGTATTGAAATAAACAGAAATAAAGAAAAACACACACACTTGTTTATGGAAAGTGGGAGAGGGGGGGGGGGGGGTTCTCCTGTTTTCACATTTCATCTAGGGGACTCCGAGATTTTGTATAGAAATACCTGGAAAGTCCATTAATATTGGGGTGTTTAAGTGCATAATCAACACCGACTAACCCTAACCCTTACCCCCTATAATATTGGACTTTTTGATGAATTCCCTACGAAACTTCGGAGTCATTGAGATAGGGTGAAATATAAAAATTAAAAAAAAAAGAACGGGAGGGGAGCAAGGAAGCATAAGCTCCCAGGTTCATGCGCCAAAATAGAGAGATCCTTGTTGTCTTAAGGGAAGGAAATGTGCGTGTGTAGTTTCAGTCACTGAAGTCGAGTCGATTGCAGCTTGATGATCTCCCCTCCATAACGGTTGACCAGATCGGAGGTAACCAAGTAAATGCTATTATGTTGCAGGTCAGGTCACTGGGTTGTTGAATTATATGACGGAAATCATTCACACAGACAATCAAAACAATCACAGGTTTACTGCAGACGTGATTGTTTCTTCCCTTCTAGTGATTCTGGCTTCTTGCATGCTGGGTTTTACAGCAGGGTAGTATTGATTTCAATCATACCGGTTTCGGGGAGGCTTCTTCTCATCGCAAACGACTAAGTTGAATAACGCTGACTTAATTCGTGCAGACTGATTTTACTACAGTAAAGATTAGATTTACAAGTACTGATTGACACCTCTCAGGAAGGTATATTGTTGCAGTGAGCTGTTGGTCAGTTGCTCTGAACCGTTGATAAGTCACATTGGAATGTTGCTCACTAGGACTGAATTGTTGGTCAGTTGCAGTGAACGGTTGGTAAATTGCATTGAACTGTTGTTAAGATGCAGGGAGCTTTGATCAGTTGCAGTGAGCTTTGCTCAGTAACACTGAACTGTATGTCAGTTCAAGTGAGCGTCTGGTAAATTGCACTGAATTGTTGTGAGGATGCAGTAAGCTTTGATTAGATGCAGTGAGCTTTGGTCAGTTACAGTGAACTCTTTGTCAGATGCAGTGAGCGGTTGGTAAAATGCACTGAACTGTTGTTCAGTTGCAGTGGGCTGTTTTTCAGTTGTTGTGCGCTATTGATCAAATGTAGTGAACTGTTGCTGAGTCACACTGAACTGTTCTTTAGTCATACTAAACTTTACCTGAGTCACACTGAACTGTTCTTTAGTCATACTAAACTTTACCTGAGTCACACTGAACTGTTCTTTAGTCATACTAAACTTTACCTGAGTCACACTGAACTGTTCTTTAGTCATACTAAACTTTACCTGAGTCACACTGAAACTGTTCTTTAGTCATACTAAACTTTACCTGAGTCACACTGAACTGTTCTTTAGTCATACTAAACTTTACCTGAGTCACACTGAACTGTTCTTTAGTCATACTAAACTTTACCTGAGTCACACTGAACTGTTCTTTAGTCATACTAAACTTTACCTGAGTCACAATGAACTGTTCTTTAGTCATACTAAACTTTACCTGAGTCACACTGAACTGTTCTTTAGTCATACTAAACTTTACCTGAGTCACACTGAACTGTTCTTTAGTCATACTAAACTTTACCTGAGTCACACTGAACTGTTCTTTAGTCATACTAAACTTTACCTGAGTCACACTGAACTGTTCTTTAGTCATACTAAACTTTACCTGAGTCACACTGAACTGTTCTTTAGTCATACTAAACTTTACCTGAGTCACACTGAACTGTTCTTTAGTCATACTAAACTTTACCTGAGTCACACTGAACTGTTCTTTAGTCATACTAAACTTTACCTGAGTCACACTGAACTGTTCTTTAGTCATACTAAACTTTACCTGAGTCACAATGAACTGTTCTTTAGTCATACTAAACTTTACTTGAGTCACACTGAACTGTTCTTTAGTCATACTAAACTTTACTTGAGTCACACTGAACTGTTCTTTAGTCATACTAAACTTTACCTGAGTCACACTGAACTGTTCTTTAGTCATACTAAACTTTACTTGAGTCACAATGAACTGTTCTTTAGTCATACTAAACTTTACTTGAGTCACAATGAACTGTTCTTTAGTCATACTAAACTTTACTTGAGTCACAATGCACTGTTCTTTAGTCATACTAAACTTTACTTGAGTCACAATGCACTGTTCTTTAGTCATACTAAACTTTACTTGAGTCACAATGCACTGTTCTTTACTTGAGTCACAATGACTAGTCATACTAAACTTTACTTGAGTCACAATGAACTGTTCTTTAGTCATACTAAACTTTACCTGAGTCACAATGAACTGTTCTTTAGTCATACTAAACTTTACCTGAGTCACAATGAACTGTTCTTTAGTCATACTAAACTTTACCTGAGTCACATTGAACTGTTCTTTAGTCATACTAAACTTTACCTGAGTCACATTGAACTGTTCTTTAGTCATACTAAACTTTACCTGAGTCACATTGAACTGTTCTTTAGTCATACTAAACTTTACCTGAGTCACATTGAACTGTTCTTTAGTCATACTAAACTTTACCTGAGTCACAATGAACTGTTGGTTGTTTGCTTACTGAACAGTTGCTCACTAACAGTAAACTGTTGCTTGAGTTGTAGAGAGCTGTCCCCTGCAGTGATGTGTTGTACAGTTGCACTGAACTGTTGCTCAGTTGCACTGAACTGTTGGTCAGTTGCACTGAACTGTTGGTCAGGTATGTCAGTTTGTATATCCAATTTAGAAGGGCACTTATCTGGTTTGACCTTTCTTAGCCTTGAATTGCCTCTCGTCCAACAACAATGCAGCAGGTTATTACAAAACACGAGCCTCGAAGCTTTATAAATCTCCATAAGAACTGTACTCGTGAAATAAACGAGGCAGTTCATAAACGTCTATCAATTCGTATGCCAAGGGGTCTCATTGTTTCAATCTCTTTCCTTTACTTTCTATTTCTCTTATGATCGTTGGGTGACAATGGATCTGTTCTGCAAACACCCCCCCCCCCCTTTTCCGCCCATGCACCCCCCCCCCTCCCCCAAGAAAAAACACCAACTTCACATGAACGTCAAGAAATGGCGTTGTGAAACTCACACGGGATTATAGTGTTTGAGTTGGTTCTCAACAAGCCGCTAACCTCTCCGGGTTGGTACTTTCCCGCTACATTAGAATTTGGCAGTGTGCGGTTGTAGAACGAAACACTTGGGAGCATTGGTGATGGGAGCTCACGTTATGGCACAGAAAGTGAGGGGAGGATGGATGTGCATCCTACAGGGTCCTTTACTCGGAGACAGACACTTAGTGGATAGGCCATCTTGAGATGTAAGAGCTTTCTGGTTGAATATGCGATGTCATAGCTAAAAGGCGGACGTGGTTGTAAAAGTACAGTGAGTTTTAGTAAAGGACTTAACAGATTAGGAACCCTTGGGACTAGAAACTTATATTTACTTTAAAAAAAAAAAAAACGATATATTGAAATAAACAGAAATACTGACGAACATTCACAATTGTTTAAGGGAAGGGTAGAGGTGGGAAGGGGGTTCTTCTCTTTTATTACATCATCTCTAGGGGACTCAGAGGTTTCGTATGGAATACTTGGGAAAGTCTAATGTTATTTGGGTAATAATGTGCGAAATGAACACCGACTAACATTAACCCTAACCCCCCTTAAAATTTGACTTTCCTGGGAATTTCCTACGAAATCTCAGAGTCGCTGAGAAACGGCTAAATATAATAAAAGAACTGGGAGGGGAGCAATGGCGATAAGCTTCTAGGTCCATGTGCCTATGTAGAGAGAACTTTGTTGACCCCAGGGAAGAAAATGTGCTGAAGTCGAGTCGATTGCAGGTCGATGATCTCCCCTCCATAATGGTAGGCCAGATCGGAGATAACAATGTAAATGTTATTTTGTTGGAGGTCAGGTCACTGGGTTGTATCAGCCACGGCTAAGTTGTGTGACACTGACTAACTTTTTGCAGTCCGAGTTTACTGCAGTAAAGATTAGATTTACAAGTACTGATTGACACCTCTCAGGAAGGTATATTGTTGCAGTGAGTTGTTGGTCAGTTGCTTTGAACCGTTGATAAGTCACACTGGAATGTTGCTCACTAGAACTGAACGGTTGGCCAGGAGCAGTGTGCGGTTGGTAAATTGCACTGAATTGTTGTTAAGATGCAGTGAGCTTTGATCAGTTGCAGTGAGCTTTGTTCAGTAACAATGAACTGTATGTCAGTTCCAGTGAGCGTCTGGTAAATTGCACTGAATTGTTGTGAGGATGCAGTAAGCTTTGATCAGTTGCAGTGAGCTTTGGTCAGTTACAGTGAACTGTATGTCATCTGCAGCGAGCTTCTGGTAAATTGCACTGAACTGTTGTTCAGTTGCAGTGGGCTATTGTTCGGTTGTGGTGAGCAGTTTTTCAATTGCTGTGGGCTGTTGATCTGTTGTAGCGAACTGTTGCTCACTCACACTGAACTGTATCTGAGTCACAATGAACTGTTGCTCACTTACAGTGAACTGTATCTGAGTCACAATGAACTGTTGCTCACTTACAGTGAACTGTATCTGAGTCACAATGAACTGTTGCTCACTAACAGTGAACTGTATCTGAGTCACAATGAACTGTTGCTCACTTACAGTGAACTGTATCTGAGTCACAATGAAGTGTTGCTCACTTTACAGTGAACTGTATCTGAGTCACAATGAACTGTTGCTCACTTACAGTGAACTGTATCTGAGTCACAATGAACTGTTGCTCACTTACAGTGAACTGTATCTGAGTCACAATGAACTGTTGCTCACTTACAGTGAACTGTATCTGAGTCACAATGAACTGTTGCTCACTTACAGTGAACTGTATCTGAGTCACAATGAACTGTTGCTCACTTACAGTGAACTGTTACTTGAGTTGTAGAGAGCTGTCAACTGCAGTGAAGTGTTGTTCAGTTGCACTGAACTGTTGGTCATTTGCACTGAAGTGTTAGTCAGCTGCACCAAACTTTTGGTCATGAATGTGAGTGTGCATATCCAGTATAACCATCGGCACATAAAGAACAACACAGTACACATACACAAATATGCTCTAACTACGAAGTGACTACATAGGAAATGTGCGTGTGTAGTTAAAGTCATTGAAGTCGAGTCGATTGCAGCTCGATGATCTCCCCTCCATAACGGTTGACCAGATCGGAGGTAACCAAGTAAATGCTATTATGTTGCAGGTCAGGTCACTGGGTTGTCGAATTATGTAACGGAAATCATTCACACAGACAATCAAAAACAATCACAGGTTTACTGCAGACTTGATTGTTTCTTTCCCTCTAGTTATTCTGGCTTCTTGCGTGTTGGGTTTTACTGCAGGGTAGTATTGATTTCAATCATGTTTTTGTAAATAGCGACATGCAATGACACATCGAGTGGATCCGATGTGTGATTGTGAAGCTCGCTGAGATACTTTTCGTTCGGTTTTATATTTTTCCGGTGTGTGATAAAACCGGGCTTTACACACGGTGACCTGAACTTTGACACGGTAAGTTTCTTCAGTTGAATGTAACTGTTTGAATTGTTGTCTAGAAGTCAGAGATAGCTTCTGCTTCACTCCAAGTATGCCCTTTAGAGCTTCTGTATTTTTTTTTTTTCGTAATTATATTATTGTTATTGCATTATTCACTCCCGGGAAGGCACACACAAAAGTTAAGGACCATTTTCCCCACTCCTTTAGGCGTATAGGGCATGACTATTGTATAGACCAATCGGCACAAAGTTGGTGATGTATTCTGCACCTCGCCGGCCGCCTCTACTCCTCGGGACAGCACCCAGTACCCACTCAATGCTGGGTCGACCTGGAGATGGGGTCATTTTTAAAAAAAAAGTCCGGCTCTGCCAGGGAGCGAACCCACAACCTTCTCATCTACGCAGAGCGTCTAGCCGCTCCGCCACGGCGACTCCCCGGAATGGCTAACCCCGACAACAAATGCCCGATGAAGTTGGTCTGAGCCGAAAAGTGCAAATATCGCACCCGTGCTGTAAACCCGCCGAACGATGAAGAAGTATTCTGTTTTCGGTCTTTGTTGTTGTTAAATACACACACGTCTTCGTGTAAAATTTTACAATTTTTTTTTTAATTTAAGAAGAAACGAGTGTTGTGTTTCATAATATCACAATATGACCACCCAACAAGGTTTTTTAAGGGAGGGAGGGGGAGTGGAGGGCTTAGCAAAAACTCTTTAGAGGGTTTATGGGCCCCTTCCTCCACCCGCCACTCTCTAGACAGTTTGTAAGGGACTAAATGGTCCCTTACTATGTATAGACGTTCTTGTGTTGAGTAATTGTTTGTACATTTTATACTTTTTCTAATATAATATTAAATTTGTTTGCCATTCAACACATAATAATAATAATAATAATAATAATAACAATTGCCCATGTAAACAAGGTTTGAGGCGATTAAACCCCCCCCCCCCCCCCCGAGAAAGTATAAGGGGACTCTCTTGACATCCCCCTCCCTGCGCCTCAGCTTGGTGGCGGTCAGGAAAGATGTATTTACATCAGAAACTACTAAGTGGAGTGACACTGACTGCCCTTTGTGCGGTCTAATATGCTACAGTGAATATTACATTTACGTTTATTAATTGACACCTTTCATGAAGTTATATTGTATTGCAACAACAAATATTATTTTCGGTCAGGAACACTAGAACCTAGAGACTAATGCCCATTGATGCTCCCATAGTCCGTGGAGTGATGGCAGTCTGGATCCACCCCTTAAATTTCAAAGAACACTAAACTTTCCCCTATACCCAAACCCAGCTATGTATAGAAATTATCTTTTCAAGTATGTGTTTGTATTACGACGTCTTCCGTAATCATACCCACAGATGACGTCACAGGACAGTCCAACATTTCCGAGGGTGGCAAGAATGGGTTTCCAGGCTTTCTGAGGCTTTTAACGACCCCAAAACATATAGAACTAGCTAGCCCCGACCCCCAACCCACCGACGTCCCACTAGAGAGTCCAGCCTAAGTGTCACAACTGCATGCAGCCTACGTCTAACGAATGCATACAGCCTATATACAACCCCCTGAAATATTAGACTGTCCTGTGACTTGTGGATTTTCCCTTTTTGGAATAGGATATAAGGGAAGCACTAAGTAATTTTTTTTTCGATGTTCAGCGCATTGTAATTATTATTAATAATATTTTTTTATGACACTTTAATGTTTTTATTTTTATTTTGTATTCACCGCAAACACAGGAAATCCCGGAGTTCCCCGGAAGTCCAATAGTATAGGATAGGGGTGTTAGGGTTAGTTGGGGTTCATGTCAAACTGTAATAATTCGATATTATTCGACTTCTGGGGGTAACATAATTCAACACAAATAATTGGAAATGTTTTTAATAATTATCGAAATGCTATTAATTTATCTTATTCGTTAAAAATGAGTATATCGTGTGTGAGAGTGTGGTTTTTCAGTTGTGTTGCAAATTATTTTAAGGTGCATGTTTCTTTTTTGTGTTTTGTTCAAAGATGTGCAAAAGGCGTTTAAGGTGGGGGGGGGGGGGGGGGGGGGGGGGGAGAATCTGACTGCGGCATGATTGATCCCGTAAAACTGGTTCTCTCCTCGCAATTAGCATCATCCGTCTAGATTAACATGCATTACCCTACATTCCACAACTCCAACGACAACCAACCAAGAAAAATTAACAAAGTATGAAACTATAGCTCCCATGAATCTTTAACAGTAACGTATGAATCCCTATCTTTCAAGCGTTAACTCCCGTGAAACTCTAACAGTAATGTATGAATCTCTATAGTTCGGGCGTTAACTCTCAGGAGTCTTCACCTGTAACGTATGAATCTGTATAGTTTGAGCGTTGACTACAAGGAATCCTTAACAGTTAAGTACGAAACTGTATAACGTATAACTGTATAACGCCAGCGAGTGCTTTCATGAATCTTCAAGACAACAGCATTCAGGAATCAAGGTACAAAATCTCAAATGCAACCAAAAACCTGCACAGCACTAGGTTAGTTGCGTATTTTTTACAGGACGTTGCAGAATCAACCCCAACAGCCCGTGGCTGTTGCATGGTTGTTTTTTCTAGGCAAATTTACGTCCAGTAGTTTGCCATTGTTCTGGACGGTCGGCTTTCTTAATACCACTGTCCAAACCAACGCAAGGCGCAAGGCTCGCAACTGGGATCAAACACGGAACCCTGGCATTACGAAGCTCGTTCGCAACGCCTAAGCCACAGACACCTACCCTGGTGTTGGTTGCTTTATAAAATAGTATATATGTTCGATGCGCAATTGGCGTAGGAAAAGTCTGTTCCTTTTAACGACCTCGATGTTATCTCTGTGTTTTTATTTACCCCTTACAACCCACTTAATCCCCCCCCCCTCCCCGGCACTACAAAACGGTTTAACCTGTAGCCCAGTGTGGGTTTTAGCCTCCATTGCGATTCTATCTCACGACCATCGCCTGGCTGGTAAACAACACTAGCCACTGCACAACTGCAGCTCCCTGTCTGTATCTGGGTATTGTTTTATTGACAGAATGGTTGATGGCTGTTAATAAATCAGCCACGTGCAGTTTGGGTTTTATTGTGTATTTATTTGTCGCAACTGTTTTTCATTTTCGAGATAAACAGCTTTATTAGATGCACCCCCCCCCCACCTCTCTTTTTGTATATGTGTGTGTGTGTGCGTGTGTGTGTGTGTGTGTGTGTGTGTGTGTGTGTGTGTGTAACGGTGTGGCGTCTTCTTCGTTTAATGACTAGTATTATTATTATTAGTTTTATTATTATTGTTATTAGGGGAGGCGGTGATTGTTACATAGCAGTTGCAGCAACAATGTTAACAAAATGAAATATTTCTTAATTTATCCTGCTGTAACTTATACAAATATATATATATATATATATATATATATATATATATATATATATATATATATATATATATGTATATATATATACATATACATGGATGAATGAATGAATATATATATATATATATATATATATATATATATATATATATATATATATATATATGTGTGTGTGTGTGTGGTGTGTGTGTGTGTGTGTGTGTGTGTTTGTGTTTGATTGTGTGTGTGTGTGTGTGTTTTTTAGCATAGGAGACCTTGAAGTTCATTGTTGCCGATTTCACCAGCCTCCAGTCACCAACGTCTATCAATGTGTATGTCCGGCGATCTCATTATTTTTTTTTTTCTATATTTTTACCTTACACTTCCCTCATGGTCGGCCTCAATGGATTAGGCTTTGTGAACGAGTTTGTAATGCAGGGGTGCCAGGTTCGATCCAAGCTGCGGGCCTTGCACCTTGTGTTGGTTTCAACAGTGGTATCGAGAAGCCGACAGTCCAGAAGCAATGGCAAACTACTGCACGTAAGTTTGCAAAGAAAAAATCACAAGAGCAAACAAATGCTGGGGTTGGTTCTGCAACGTCATGTAAAGGATACGACTAACTTCCCTCATGATTGTTGAATGACAATGGATCTGTTATATCCACACCCCCCCCCCCCCCCCCCTTCAACCCTAACCCATCCTAACCCGAACCTCCAAAAGTGGCGCTGCGAAACTCACAAGGGGATAATAGTGTACGAGTTAGCTTTCCACAAGCCGCTAACCTCTCCGAGTTGGTATTGTCTGGCAACATACAAATTTCGCAGTGTGCGGTTGTAGAAGGAAACATTTGGGAGCGTTCGCGATGGTAGTTCGCGTGCTAGCACGAGAAGTAAGGGGAGGATGGATGTGAATCCTACAGGGTTCTTCACTCGGAGACCAGGAAAATGGTGGATGAGACATCTTGAGATGTAGGGGGAGCTTTCGTGATGTCATAGCAGATAAGTTAAAAAGCGCACGTGGTTGTAAACGTAGTATGTTTAATGTAAGGACTTAACAGGTGGGGAACCATTAAGAACGCATAAACTTATATTAACTTAAAAAAAAAAAAACAGAAAATGTACTGAAATAAACAGAAATTCAGAAGAATACGCACAATTGTTTAGGGGAAGGATGGGTGGGGGGGGGGGGGGGGTGGGTTATTTTATTACATTCCATCTAGGGTACTCTGAGATTTCGTATGGAATTCCCGGGAAAGTACAGTATTATTAGGGTATTAAAGTGCGAAATGAACACCAACATTCACCCTAACCCTCTAAAATAGTTTACTTTTCGAGGAATTCCTTAAGAAATGTCGGAGTCGCTTAGACAGGGTGAAATAAAATTTAAAAAAAAAAGAACTAGGAGGGTAGCAAGCTAACATAACCTTTCAGGTTCATGCGCCTATGTTGAGAGATGTATGTTGACTCAAGGGAAGGAAATGTGCGTGTGTAGTTTCAGTCACTGAAGTCGAGTCGATTGCAGTTCGATGATCTCCCCTCCATAACGTTTGACCAGATCGGAGGTAACCAAGTTATTGCTATTATGTTGCAGGTCAGGTCACTTTGTTATTGAATTATGTCACGGAAATCATTCACCCCGACAATCAAATAATCACACATTTACTGCAGACGCGATTGTTTCTCCCCCTTTAGTGAGCCTAAATTTTCATACAGGGAAGATTAGTTTTAGAAGTACTGATTGACACCTCTTAGGACGATAGGTGGTATATTATTGCAGTGAGTTGCTGGTTAGTTGCTCTGAACTGTTTGTTAGTTACATTGGACTGTTGCTCACAAGCAAAGAACTGCTGGCAAGTTGCAGTCTGCGGTTGGTAAATTGCACTGAACTGTTGTGAAGCCGTAGTGAGCTTTGATCAGTTGCAAACAGTTTGTCAGTTGCAGTGACCTTTGGTTTAGGTTCAGTAAACAGTTTGTCAGTTGCAGTGAGCGTCTGGTAAATTGCACTGAATTGTTGTTATGTTGTAGTGAGCTGCTGGTCATTTGCAGTGAGATTTGGTCAGTTACTGTGAACTGCTTGTCAGTTGCAGTGAGCGTTTGGTAAATTGCATTGAACCGTTGTCCAGCTGCAGTGAACGTTTGGTCAACTGCACTGAACTGTTGTTCAGTTGCAGTGGGCTATTATTTAGTCGTAGTGAGCTAGTTTTCAATTGATGTTGACCTGTGGTCAGTTGTAGCGAACTGTTCCTCAGTCACACTGGACTGTCATTTGAATCGAACTGTTGCTGATTTACAATAATTTGTTACTTGAGTCGTGGAGTGCTGTCAATTACAGTAAAGTCTTAGTCAGCTGCACTGAGCTGTTGGTCAGTAGCACCCCTGAACTGTTGGTCAGTAGGACTGAACTGTTGGCCAGCAGCATTAACCTGTTGTTAGTAAGGTATGTGAGTTTGTATATCCAGTTTAGAAGGGCACTTTTCTGGTTTGACCTTTCTTAGCCTTTAATTGCCTCTCGTCCACTACAATGCAGCAGGTTATTACAAAACACAAGCCTCAAAGCGTTATAAATCCCTATAAGAATTGTACTCGTGAACCAAACAGGGCAGTTTGTCAAAGTCTATTAATGTGGATGTTCGGCGGTCTCATTATTTCATCTTCTTTCTTTTACCTTCTACTTCCCTCATAATTGTCGGATGACAATGGGTCTGTTCCATCCTCCCTTCCCCCACCCCAATTCTAACCCATCCTCACCCGAACCTCCCAAATTTACGCTGCGAATCTCACAAGAGGATAATAGTGTACGACAGGGCTATTCAACTAAATTTGCTCAGTGGCCACAATTTTGAAAATGGGTATTGACACGTGCCAGAGTCTCACGATTAATGTACCTGCAATGGGGGCCGCCATTGAGATAGCCCACGGGCTCCAGTTGAATAGCCCTGCTCTAAATTGAAAAAAAAAAAAGATAACTCCAAACTGAAAAAAAGGAAAACATAAATTAAAAAAAAAAGAAAACATAACTTCAAACTGAAAATATAATTCTAAACTAAAAAAGGAAAAACATAACTCTAAAATTAAAAAAAAAAAAAACATAACTCCAAACTGAAAAAAAACATAACTCTAAACTAAAAAAGGAAAACATAACTCCAAACTAAAAAAAAAAAAAAAGAAACCTAACTCCAAACTGAAAAATAGAAAAAAATAACTCCAAACTAAAAAATAAAATAAAAAACAACTCCAAATTGAAAAAGGAAAACATAACTCCAAATTGAAAAAGGAAAACATAACTCCAAACTAGAAAAGGAAAACATAACTCAAACTAAAAAAGTTAAACTAACACCTGTGGACAGCATTTTGAGATTCTACCAACATAACTTTAATTCTCATTCCAAAGGAATATGGTTAAAAAGAAATGTTTATACAATGTAACATTAAACACAACAAATACACAACAAATATAAATTAATCTGTGAATTTAAAACATAAAATTAACATCTTTAGTGTAATAAACCTTTACACTGGGTATCACATTTAACTATCTCCAGGTTGAACACAGTTTAAGGGACCTTATAAAAAAAAATTTAACAACCTGTCTGAGTGATGGTGAGCGACAAACAGAATTAAAATCCCCCCTGTGAAATAAGTTGCAGAGTAACAACTGGTGAAATAGGGGACAAAAGGAACATCTAACAAAACTAAAGTTACAAAAATGACCCAGGAAACCCCACCTAATGCTACATTTAGTTAATATATTCACATCCAGGCCTTCTAAACACTACCCAAATGGACAGGAAACCAACCGCAATTAACTACGCTTTTTTGGAGAACTAACCACTGCAGAAATATGACTGCATCTACAGGGTTGTTTGACACTGGAAATGACTAGATTTAGCCTTCTCATGACGGCAGGGTTAAAAGGGCGTTGATGTGTTGTGGTTTACAAGCAGGCTGTAATACATGCACCCTTCGGCCCAACACATCTGATGTCAGTGAATCTCTAATTAGTTGCCTTTTGTGGCTTGCTTGTCAGGGAGAAAGTAGGTCTGTCCCCCCCACCCCCCTCCCCTTTTGAAATGGAACCCCGAAACCCACACTGGAAGACACATTGAGTTGAGTCTAAACTTGACATCACAGCACTCAGGGCATTTCCATGCATGCTCCGTCCTCATCTTCAGCAGCTGGCACAGTTCCAGTACTGATGGTACCGGTCTGGAAGACAAGTTTACTGACAAAGTAAAATCCAGGAGTGTACTACCAATCAGCAGAGTAAAATCGCCCTAGTTAAAGAAGCTGCAGAGTAAAACCATCTTAGCTAAACAAGCTGCAGTGTTAGACCATCTTAGCTAAACAAGCTGTAGTGTTAGACCATCTTAGCTAAACAAGCTGTAGTGTAAAACCATCTTAGCTTAACAAGCTGTAGTGTAAAACCATCTTAGCTAAACAAGCTGCAGTGTAAAACCATCTTAGCTAAACAAGCTGTAGTGTAAAACCATCTTAGCTAAACAAGCTGTAGTGTAAAACCATCCTAGTTAAGCTGCTATGTAAAACCATCTTAGTTAAAAAAGCTGTAGTGTAAAACCATCCTAGCTAAACAAGCTGCAGTGTAAAACCATCCTAGTTAAACAAGCTACAGTGTAAAACTTTCCTAGTTAAACAAGCTGCAGTGTAAAACCATCTTAGTTAAACAAGCTGCAGTGTAAAACCATCTTAGTTAAATAAGCTGCAGTGTAAAACCATCTTAGTTAAACAAGCTGCAGTGTAAAACCATCTTAGTTAAACAAGCTGCAGTGTAAAACCATCTTAGTTAAACAAGCTGCAGTGTAAAACCATCTTAGTTAAACAAGCTGTAGTGTAAAACCATCTTAGTTAAACAAGCTGCAGTATAAAACCATCTTAGTTAAACAAGCTGCAGTGTAAAACCATCTTAGTTAAACAAGCTGCAGTGTAAAACCATCCTAGTTAAACAAGCTGCAATGTAAAAACCATCCTAGTTAAACAAGCTGCAGGTTCAACAATGCATGGAGTAAAATCCCAGAGTTTAACTAGTCACAGAAAACAATCACTCTAGATACAGAGATTATCTTTTCTTCTTTCTTTTTTTCTCTACTCTTGGAATGCCTCAGGGCGTCAGAGTAAAAGATCCCTGAAACGGGCCCTTCTGTTCACTTTGTAAAAGGTACATTTTGAGCGTCTCTGATAATTGGACGGTCCAAATTTTGCGTGGTCATCTTCTAACTCTGTTACTGCTATATCTGTAAGACATTGCTCTCTGTGGTGCCCTGTCTGATGCCAGTCTTGTTACATGGCCAAACCATTTGACCTGCTGTCTAGCTATAAAGTTTGGTATTTGGTTCTGTGCTGACTCTCCTCCTGATATCATCATTTCCTAAATCAATCTTTTCCTCATCACACCTAGTATAGTATGTAAAAATTTTATTTCTGTTGTGACTATTTTCCTTCTGTCTTCTGAAGTCAGTGTCCATGTTTGACATTTATAGCATAGCACTGGTAAGAATAATGTGTTGAACAGTGTTCTTTTAGTGTTCATATTCACATGCTTGCATTTCAAAATTGGTGCCATTTGGCCTAAAACTTGATTGGCTTTATTGCATCTTTGCTGGATTTGTTAATTATCTTCTGAAAAAAAATATGCTCCCCAGATATGTAAATTCATTCCTCTGCTTTAACTAGTGTTCAACAATTTTGATATTGGTCGTTCTTCCTTTTCTAGAAAATGCCATAACTTCTGTTCCTTCTAGTGGGTTAGAGAAGTTATAAAACTGATTATTCTAGAAAATATAAAGATGATTTTTTGCCTGTTCACATTAAAAATTTGTTTAAACTAATACAATAGCGTGTGATTAAAAACAATTTTCATCTTTAAAATTGATGCTACCCTATGGTGACCCGGCTTAAACTGGATAACAAGCACTGTTCTGAGAATTCCAGAGAAATCTGACTAAAAAGCTCAATAAAATTGGGAAGCAGAAAAACATGCACAAAACAACACAACATAACATTTTTGGCTGCGCAGCTTTTTCAAACATATGTTACGTTACATTGTGTTGTTTTGTGCACGTTTTTCTGCTTCCCCATTTTGTTGAGCTTTTTAGCCAAATCTCTCTGGAATTCCTTGTATTAGCTTGACTGCAGTCACCCTCATATTTTCACCAATGTTCTGGGAAGTAAAGGAGGACGGGGTGATTTCTACCACATCACTCGCTGCGTGCTGATTGGTCTTTTAACTTGAGTCTAGCAACATGTGGCCGCTGGCGTAAAAAGGGTTCCTTTGATTGATTCATCCTGATGACCTCACAACATCTAGCATGAGACTAGGGGTACAGACGGTACCTGCAGCTCTACGGTAGCTAGAGAACAAGATGCATACACATGTCATAATTGTAACAGACTCTGAAGGCATGCTGAGAAAGGTGAAGACAGGGATGCTTCGAGTAGAGTAGCAAGCTTCACTGGGAAAGTCACGGGTAGTGAGCATACTTGAGATCTTTTCTCACAGCCATGCCGGTGTAGTGGGTAATGAACAGGTAGACAGATTGGCTGGATCGTCACCACTGGACAAGGCAGATGTGGTCAAGGCCCTTTGGGAACAAGCAACAGAATCAGTAAAGAAACAAGATTATTATGGCCTGGAGAGAATGAGGCACCTGGGTGTAACCAGAGGGTCTGGCCGGCTCACTACACTCAGAGGAAAGGCAAGACAGACATATAACCAGATTGTGACTGGTACCATCAGTATTAGAACTCTACGCTGGCTGCTGAAGATGAGGACGGAGCAAGCATGGGAGTGCCCCCGAGTGCTGTGACTCAACTCAACGGGGTCCTTTACTTGATTCACCCTGAAAACCACACGCAGGAGCGATACAAGAAAACCAAACAGCTCGAGCAGCCCTACAATGCTCACTGTGGAAGTAGATATGTGGTAATTACGAAGCTAGTCTAGTGTGATGTTGACCACATCAATCACCAAGTGCAGATTGGTCTATAAAAATACAGATCTAAATACCAATACGTCTAGAGGCGGGGAAAAGGGACCTTTCTTTTTTAAGATATATAACCACCTCGCCAATTGGTCCATAAAAATACAGATCTAAATACCAATACGCCTAAATGCGTGGAAAATTGACCCTTTTTTTAAATAGATATATGACCACCTCGCCGATTGGTCCATAAAAATACAGATCTAAATCGCAATACCCCAAAGGCATGGAAAAGGGACCTTTCTATTTTTTAGATATATTATACATGGTAGGCAGGTGCTTTGATGAAAAAAAAAAATATCACGTTCAACTAGCATACCCGAAGGGAGAGCTTTAGGTTATAACTGTGACTACATTATGTGTGCCATATAAAATGCCTTAACATTGCACGCCACCAAGAGCCATGAAAAGTAACTCTGCAATGTTGATGCGATCGAAGGAGAGGGACCCAAATACTGTCCCGACTAAAGAAGAAGTTGTCTACTGGCGCGCCAATGGGTGACCTGGTTGCTGATAGTGATATATGATGATGATGATGCAGTTTCTATATCAGTGATATGGACAATACTATTTTGGCCTCCAACATGTAGAAATCTGGCAATATTTACACACCAGAAGTGCAATACAGTACACTCTCAAGGATAAATTATAGCTTGTAATTCAGCTTTTTTTTTTTTTTTGCATTCGGCCTTAGAAGAGTGGCTAGCATGTTGTGGTTTACAGCTAGGCTGTGATAACAGTGCCGTTAAACCTACTACATCTATAAAGAAATCACTTATTAAATGCCTTTAACAATAGGCTTGTTGGGAAAGGGGGAGGGGGGGGTGTCAGCGGGTCTACTCCCCCCCCCCATTAAATGAAACTAAGAACCATGGGATAGCTTGTAATGAAACTCTCTGCTTGTCATGGCTGATAAACCTCTGTGTTCATTCAAATACAATCATAACATAAAACATTACAAATTCAGTCATAATACAAGTGCAGTCATACATAAATACGATCATCATCATTATCAAGTGCCTTGCTGACTGGCGTGGGCGATCATGCTTCTCCAGAATCTGCTATCTCCTGCAGCATAACACATGCAAATACAATCACAACATATCGTTTCCGGTCATAACAATCAAATTCATTTGAAAGCCATCTTTGAGGTTCAAGTACAAACCTAAACGTTTGGTCGAATTCAAATTTTATGGGACACAAACCTGAACTAAGAACAGCTTCAAGGTTTATTTTAATGCAGACCTGAAGGTTTATTATAATACAAATCTAAAATTTGAAATACAAAATGAATGGCACGTTGAAATAAATACTTCGAGATTTAATTACAAAAAAGTTCATTTGAATACATAAGGTTTAATTAAACACAAACGTGGTTTAAATACAACATGAAGGTTCACCTGAATACAAACCTCAACGTTCAAATACAACACTTAATGTACATCAAAATACACCCCAAGATTCACATGAAGACAAACCTCAAGATTTAAACACAACTTTAAGATGCTCCACTGAATATAAACTTGAAGATTTATAAAGAAGGTTTGTTTAATAAAAAATCTGAATGATGAAATAAAAAACATAAGTGTTCATTAAAATTCAAGTTGTATTTTGTGGATTCAGCAACTAATCTAATTTTAGCGAACTGTAACTCTCATGAATGGCAAAGTTAAATCTTGTCAGCTCTCACTGTTAAGTTTTAACTCTCACAATCAGTAACAAGCGAACTCACTGCTGTTTTAGCAATCTGTCACACGAAGCGAACTATGCAATAGCAGCAGCTCGCTATTCACCTTTGAACTTATAACAGCTTTTACTTTGTTATCTTTGATCTTAAACAGCTCAGACATATAATAAGAAATAGCCGCATCTCTCAAACAGTCATCATTCAATTCACAGCATCTCCCAAACCAGTCAACTCTGAATAAATATCACCACATACAGTGAGTGAGCTCTGAAATAAAAACACATGTCACACAGTCATATCACTCCTACACATAGTCAATTTGAACTCACAGCACCTCCCACATACAGAGACAGCTCTGAACTCATAGCACCTCCCACATACAGAGACAGCTCTGAACTCATAGCACCTCCCACATACAGAGACAGCTCTGAACTCATAGCACCTCCCACATACAGAGACAGCTCTGAACTCATAGCACCTCCCACATACAGAGACAGCTCTGAACTCATAGCACCTCTCACATACAGACAACTTTGAACTCACAGCATCTCCCACACAGTCATGTCAGCTTCCACACACAGACAACTCTAAACTCATAGCACCACCCAAACACAGACAACTTTGAACTCATAGCACCTCCCACACACAGACAACTTTAAACTCATAGCACCGCCCACACACAGTCATCTATGAACTCACAGCACCTGACACACATACTCTGAACTCAACACCACCCACACAGTAAACTCTGAAATAACAATACATGTCGCAAAGTCACAACAGAGCTCACACACATAGTCAACTTTTAACTCATAGCATCTTTCCAACAATTAACTTTGAATTCTTAGCAATAACCTTGAAATAATAGCACCTCCCACACAGTCAACTTTGAACTCAAGTATCTCCCACACACAGTCAACTCTGAACTCACAGCACCTGCCACATAATATTAATTTTACTCACAGCAGAACCCACAATTAGATACAAGTAAATCTGCTGTTTCAACAACCAGTCATATGTTCTACAACTCTCTTAGCCAAGAGGGAACTCATGATAACTGGCTTACAACTAGCACATCAAAAATATCAATAATTCCACAGCCACCTTAATACCTACAAGACATGTCAACTAGCAAACATTCCTTTCAGCCTGGACTTCTCTTGCTGTTCTTTGGCCTTAACTCTCTTCTCCAAACTGGCCAGCTCTTTCTTCACAGCGCCCTCTAGGCTGGGATCAAGTTCTACAACTCTGGCAAAGTCTGCGTGAGCTTCTTCGACATTCCACACGGCTGCATGAGCTTTGCCTCGTCGAAACAGGGCTTTGATATTGTCTGCAAAGGGAAAAAAAAACAATGTCAGATGTAAACTTTCAGTTTTTGTAATCTAGCCTGCAGTGGATTCCAGGTCACTGTGGCTTGGATGGCAAATAGTGGTCAGACTGGCCAGAAGCAGCAGTGACATGGTGCAACCAAATAGTGACTTAACCCATAAAGAGACTAAGATAATATAAAAAAAGGTGGCTAGATACACATACCAAATTTTCTCTTCAAGACTCACTTCACTGCCTCTCCAGAGAAAGACAATATGTTAAATTCAGACTTAAGACAGGGGACAACAGACTTCGCCAACATATGTTCAAATTATTCGGATGGGAAACAGGGATAGTGTCCCTGCAACATGGTACCAGAAAATGCTGAGCATGTGTTCCAACCTGTTCCACTGAATGCTGCTAACAGAGAAGCAATCTGATGTGTAGCACTGTCCACTGTCATTCTGTATGGGTGCAGAATGTCTTTAATGTCATCAATCCATCTTCTCCTTGGGCACCTTTTTACTTTCTTATCTGACATTTACAAGTGTAGCACTGTCCACTGTCATTCTGTATGGGTGCCGAATGTCTTTAATATCATCAATCCATTTTCTCCTTGGGCACTTTTTCACTTTCTTATCTGACATTTACAAGTGTAGCACTGTCCATTGTCATTCTGTATGGGTGCCGAATGTCTTTAATATCATCAATCCATTTTCTCCTTGGGCACTTTTTCACTTTCTTATCAGACATGCACAAGTGTAGCACTCCTGTGGGTAGTTGTGGCTGCATTCCAATGAGATGACTGAACCATTCGACCTTCTGCTATTTAATGAGTACAGTGCAAGGTCTTGAATCACATAACTTGGCTTGGCTTGTTTTGCTAGGGAAAAAAATTACAAATCATCAGGTTCAACCAGGATTCCCAAAGGGGGAGCTTTCGGTTATAACTGTGACTAGGTTATTTGCACCATATAAAATGGTTTAGCATTGTTTGCCACCAAGTAGCTCTATAAAGAACTCTTGCAGTGTTGATGCGATCAAAGGAGACAGACCCACATACTGTCCCGACCGACGATGAAGTCGTCTACTGGCCAGGCAATGGGTGACCCGGTCATCGATGGGATCAAACAACCACAATAACAATAATCCCTAAAGTACCTGGTTCCCGGTCTAAAACATCCGATGTGTGAGTGATAACCGGGTAGTAGTCCTTAGTGAGCAGTTTGCACTGGGAAAAGTTCAGCAACAGAGGGCGCTTAATGTCATCCAGGGCCATCCATTCGGCTTCTCTGGGTTTTTCTCTGTGAATGGCAAAATAATAGCGGAAATCAACAAGATTAGCACAAGAACAGTTGAGCTGAGTCAAGAATTGACATCACAGCACTCGGGGTATTTCCATGCGTGCTCCGTCCTCAACTTCAGCAGCCAGCGTTGAGTTCCAATACTGATGGTTAGCACAAGAACAGCTCTTAACAAGATTAATGAAACTGCTACTAGTATCATCAGAACACTTTGCTGACTGCTGAAGATGAGGACTGTGTGTGTATGGGAATGCACAAAGCTATAATGTCAGCTCTTGACTCAGTTCAACTCAAAATTAAAACAAGAGCTATAAGCTTTTAACGGGGTCCTAATGGAGCAGAGATGTGCAATACAAGACTCTTAATGTCTATTAGCCTCTCTTGCTCAAGCCTACCTCACCTTCACATGGTGGACCCTGTTCTTCCCAGCAATCCAGTTGAAGGTTGGGGTCTCAACCCCCAGCGGGAAACTGGATGGGACAACAAACGAGGTAAAGGCGAAAGGATGAGCCTACTCTCCTTGTCATGAGATCCTGAAGTCAGAAATACTGGGCCAGAAGGCCGATCAAAAACCACAGTACTATGCAACAATATAATATTTTGTTGTAGCTGTATGCTATACCGCGATCAAAACCTGCGTGGGCTGCGTGGATTTTTATCGTGGTATGGGACGTCGCAGGTCGGCCCAGCCTCAAATGGGTACCAGGATGGGCTGTCCTGGGAAAGTAAAGACGGCTGGCGTAATGCTGACCACATTACCCACCGAGTGCCGATTGGTCTATAAAAATATGGGTGCTCTTCTCATATGCCCGATGCGCCTAAGGGCGTGTAAAGAGATCTTTCCTTTTTTTTTTTTTTTACTATGCAACCCCATGCTATATAAATCGTTACATAAAAACAGTCAAGTTTATCACAAGAACCTGTCTGTCAGTGTAAATCAAAGCGGACACAAGAAGAAGAAGCTTTTAACAAGATGAACACAACATTACAATGACAATAATTATTAGTAACCATGTAATGAGAGGCCTGCAAATGGCTGCAGCAGTGACTAGAAGAGATAAAATCAGGCATGAGGTTACAGGAGAACAAGTCAGCGCAGAACCAATTCTAAAGTACACACAAAAACAGCAAACCAAATGGTTTGCCCACTTAGAGAGAAAACCTTCTGATGCCTTGACATATACACCATCCATTAAAAGAGGAGATGGACGCACAGCACAATGTTGACCAAGAACAAGATGAAACGATAACATCAGAGTAACTCTACAACAGCAAGATGTGTATATGGTCCAGGTAGCCAGAGCAGGAAGAAGCACAGCCGTCTATCCCCCCCCCCCCCCCCAATACCCAAAGTGGAAAAAGAGGAAGTGAGGAGAAGAAGAGGAAGGAAATAATATAGAGTCCAAGCTTGGCTTTTCTTACTCAGGGGGTTTATTTCCCTTTGTTGAGGGATAAGTTTATAATATTCCATAAGTCTTTTTCTTTGCAATCACTGGGGGTAAGCTCTGGCAGAAAGTCCAGACTCTCTGTCCACTTCTGGACTTAAGCCTTTTTCCAGAACTTGAAAGGGTCTTGAGGCATGCTGTCTGCCTCGAGTGCTAAAAGTTGCGGGTTCAATCCCCGGGTAAGGACTGGGATTTTGTCACATGGATTTGGACTTCCAGTAATTCCCCCTGGTCTCTGGGTGGTAAGATCGGACACCTGTGTGCATTGTTGCACACATAAAAAAATTCCTTGGCAGTTGGAAACCGAAAAGAGTAGCCTAATGGCGCTGCTCGGTCAAAATTTGGAGTTAAAAATCTACCCAAAGTATTTCAGGATCCCCGCCGGTGCTACAGAGCCTGTGCTGAACTTCTTCGAACTCAGACTTGAGTTAGAAGAAGAACGAAGCACTTATGGGTTACTACCCGTGTGCCATGATGTTGATCCGTTGTTCAAACCTCAAACCAGAACTTGAGCTTTTCATGCACACCTGTTTTAAAGATACATTTAGTCAAAGGATTCTGTGTATGTTAGTGGCACACTGGGCATATGATGCTAGACTTCATTTTACAGACCAACCAGCATTCAGTGGGTGATGTGATCAACATCATGCCGGCCACGATTACCTCCCAGGATATTACCTAGCACCCTGTAGGCAGAGTCGAACTGGAAACCAGGGTCACATTTTTTTGTTTGTTATTCACCTTGATGCCGATTTGAACCCGAAAACTTTGTGCCAGCAGGCAAGCAACTAGCCACAATGCTACCCCAAATGCCAAGTTTATAAAATAAATAATTTTAACTGATGATCGTTGGGGGACTCAAATTCTCCTGGTCCAAGAAATGTGATTTAAAAAAAAAAAAAACCAGAGCCAGATCACCACCTTCTTCTTCTCAGCATTCACCAGCTGTAAACTCTGGTGGAAAGTCTTAGCTGTGCGTTCACCTCTGGACAAAAAGCCTGATTGCTGAAAATCATCTGAAAGTCTCATTTCATAATCGATTTTCAGGTAACGGCAGGTAAAGTTCAAGGATGCTAGTCCTTTTTCATAAAATTCCAAAGTTTTCCCGGGCCTTGAGAGGGTAGCTTATAGCATAACTAATTTCAGTCCTTTTTAGCATGAAATTTTTCATTATTTGAAGCCATACTCTGGCTCTTGCTGGGGGCTGCAGTATAGCCCGGCCATAAATATGGCCTAATGGCTGAACACGGTTTCTGGGACCTCTCCACGGTGATCCTCATCCACATGGTGGCACATTGTGTCATCAGGTGTTTATCGCTTGTGTGATGTCCTGGTGGGATAGAAAGTCAGTCAGTCAGGGTAGCTTGCCATTTGCAATTTCTGTCCAGTTTCAAGGTCCGCTATGAACCTTGTAGAGATCAACTAACACTCAACGGGTGATGATATGGTAAACATCATACTGGCCTCTTCGATTTCACAAGATTTTTTCTTTTCTTTAATTTTAAGCTGACCTGGGAGGAAAAGGCTGTAATAAAAACTGACCACTGTGCAGATTCAAATCCAACACCTTTGGGCCGTTAGACATAATGGACATTAAAAAAAAAAAACCAACACTTACAATATAAGAAAGGAAAAGGTTATAAATACCAGCATTAGAGAGAAAATTGGAATAAGACAGTGGCTGAATTACACTGACAGATAAAGAATGAAATGGTTCCACCATCTAGTGAGAATGCAGCCAGACTAAACAGCACATAAGACTTTTTTTTTTACAGCAGAACATCTGGGAGGAAGACGAGCAGAAGACTAAGAAAGAGATGGATAAATGGTGTAGGTGAAACTTGCAAAAAAAAGATGAGCAAATCCATTACCCAAGCCATCTGAGAAGTGTAAGATAAATACAGAAAACCAAGGTACTGGGCTACAACCTGGCTAACAATGAGATGGCAAAAGAAGAAATAAGGTAAAAATAAAAACATGAACACAGAAGCTTTACAACTCACTGTAACATCAAGTCCTCCAACATCCCCAGTGCCTGAGCATATTTCAGGGCAGCTTCCTCATAATCCTTCCTGGCATACGCTTGGTTCCCTGCCTCCCTCAGCTTGGGTATATTCTCCAGCTTCTCGTCCTTGTTCATGGTCCAGCTCTCTTGCTCAAACTGCTCCGGCAGCTCCAGTTTTAAGAGCTCTAAATAAACACAGCAAAAAAAATTTCTCAACTTAACCCCTGACCTGTTAGGGTCGTGGAGGTGCATCGATGGAAATACTAGCACAAGAAACTGGCCATCTTTCCCTGTCTTCTGCTTGTTGAACCAAGTGCATAATCATAATTCAATCCTGTCCATTTCTTGATGTCGTTCTTTCAGTTTCTTCTTTGTCTTCCTCTTCTTTGTCTTCCTCTTCTTTGTCCTCCTCTTCTTCAACTAACCCCCCAATGTTCCTTGAGGTATAGTCTTTCCAAATCGAATCATGTCTCACCTCATCTCACTTCTTAGAAGCAGATACTGAAATTACTTGGATGGGGATATTGTAATCTAATTAACACAGCAAATATAATTACTTATATGAGGATATCATAGTCTTATAAATATAATAATTATCCCCCTGTGTGTGTTCCGGGGCCCCATTGTGGGGAAAACAAGAATAGACCCACTGCCTCCCCAAAAGCATGTCGTAAGAGTCGACTAATTGGGGAGCTTCCTTTGAAGTCGGAGTGCATCTGCCGGACAGGCAAGGAACCAACAGTCTGTATTCAAGAGAATGAGATCTGTACAACTGATGCACACGCAACACTCAGGTTCTGGAGCAGGACTGCAGTTCATTAGTGGACGAGCAACCAGAACTTTCCGCCAGAGTGTACAGCTGGTGAACGCGAAGAAGAAGAAGATAATAATTATAACACATTTATTATAAATAAATACTTGGGGATACAAAGTTCTTATTTAAAAAAAATAACTGCCTGGGGATACACAGTTCTTATAAACAAAATAAATAATTACCTGGGGATATATAGGTACTTTAACCATTTAAAAAATAATTACTTAGATGGGGGTTATACAGGTCCGTTAAACAATAACAAGAAATTACTTAGGTGGAGGTACACAGGTCTTACAAACAATAAAAATTATTATTTGTGGATAAATATAACAATACACACAGTTCCTTTCCGATGTATAGGTCCTATAAACAATAATAATAATTACTAAGGATATTTAGCCCCAACAATACCTAAAGAAAAAAAAATTACTTAGATGGAAATACAGGTAATTAAGGATGTTTGATACAGGATAGAAAGGAATGCACAGGACAAAATGGAATGGAAGAATCCACTGTGAGACCTATATGATGTATAAACACTAAACAGGATAATGATAATGATGATTGTCAGAGTGAAAACAGAATGATGACGATGAATGTCAGAGTGAAAACAGGATAATGTTGATGATGAATGTCAGAGTGAAAACAGGATAATGATGATGATGAATGTCAGAGTGAAAACAGGATAATTATGATGATGAATGTCAGAGTGAAAACAGGATAATGATAATGATGATTGTCAGAGTGAAAACAGAATGATGACGATGAATGTCAGAGTGAAAACAGGATAATGTTGATGATGAATGTCAGAGTGAAAACAGGATAATGATGATGATGAATGTCAGAGTGAAAACAGGATAATTATGATGATGAATGTCAGAGTGAAAACAGGATATAATTATGATGATGAATGTCAGAGTGAAAACAGGATAATGATAATGATGATTGTCAGAGTGAAAACAGAATGATGACGATGAATGTCAGAGTGAAAACAGGATAATGATGACGATGAATGTCAGAGTGAAAACAGGATATAATTATGATGATGAATGTCAGAGTGAAAACAGGATAATGATAATGATGATTGTCAGAGTGAAAACAGAATGATGACGATGAATGTCAGAGTGAAAAAGGATAATGTTGATGATGAATGTCAGAGTGAAAACAGGATAATGATGATGATGAATGTCAGAGTGAAAACAGGATAATTATGATGATAACTGTCAGAGTGAAAACAGGATAATTATGATGATAACTGTCAGAGTGAAAACTGAATAATAATGATGATAACTGTCAGAGTTAAAACTGGATAATGATGGTGATGATAGTCAGTGAAAAACTGGGCTTACCGAGACAAAAAATCAGAGGCTTTGGTTCTTTCATGAGATCATTCAGATCCGGGTAGCCAGTCCCGTCAGCCATGGCCATCATTCCACAGCAGTGGGAAGTAGCGTGGTGGTCAGTCTTTCCCTTGAAGATGTCCCTCAAACTTTTAGCCACTAGTGGATACACGGCTGTATGCTGGAAGGACACATTAACTCTTTTAGTACATGCCGACTTACCATGTTGAAGAGCTAATAGTGGATACACGGCTGTATGCTGGAAGGACACATTAACTCTTTTAGTACATGCCGACTTACCATGTTGAAGAGCTACTAGTGGATACACGGCTGTATGCTGGAAGGACACATTAACTCTTTTAGTACATGCCGACTTACCATGTTGAAGAGCCACTAGTGGATACACGGCTGTATGCTGGAAGGACGAGGACAGATTAAACTCTTTTAGTACATGCCGACTTACCATGTTGAAGAGCCACTAGTGGATACACGGCTGTATGCTGGAAGGACGAGGACAGATTTACTCTTTTAGTACATGCCGACTTACCATGTTGAAGAGCCACTAGTGGATACACGGCTGTATGCTGGAAGGACGTGGACAGATTTACTCTTTTAGTACATGCCGACTTACCATGTTGAAGAGCTACTAGTGGATACACGGCTGTATGCTGGAAGGACACATTAACTCTTTTAGTACATGCCGACTTACCATGTTGAAGAGCTACTAGTGGATACACGGCTGTATGCTGGAAGGATATGGACAGATTAAACTCTTTTAGTACATGCCGACTTACCATGTTGAAGAGCTACTAGTGGATACACAGCTGTATGCTGGAAGGATATGGACAGATTAACACTTTTAGTACATGCCGACTTACCATGTTGAAGAGCTACTAGTGGATACACAGCTGTATGCTGGAAGGATATGGACAGATTAACACTTTTAGTACATGCCGACTTACCATGTTGAAGAGCCACTAGTGGATACACAGCTGTATGCTGGAAGGATATGGACAGATTAACACTTTTAGTACATGCCGACTTACCATGTTGAAGAGCTACTAGTGGATACACAGCTGTATGCTGGAAGGACACATTAACTCTTTTAGTACATGCCGACTTACCATGTTGAAGAGCTACTAGTGGATACACGGCTGTATGCTGGAAGGATATGGACAGATTAACACTTTTAGTATATGCCGACTTACCATGTTGAAGAGCTACTAGTGGATACACGGCTGTATGCTGGAAGGATATGGACAGATTAACAATTTTAGTACATGCCGACTTACCATGTTGAAGAGCTACTAGTGGATACACAGCTGTATGCTGGAAGGATATGGACAGATTAACACTTTTAGTACATGCCGACTTACCATGTTGAAGAGCTACTAGTGGATACACAGCTGTATGCTGGAAGGATATGGACAGATTAACACTTTTAGTACATGCCGACTTACCATGTTGAAGAGCCACTAGTGGATACACAGCTGTATGCTGGAAGGATATGGACAGATTAACACTTTTAGTACATGCCGACTTACCATGTTGAAGAGCTACTAGTGGATACACAGCTGTATGCTGGAAGGACACATTAACTCTTTTAGTACATGCCGACTTACCATGTTGAAGAGCTACTAGTGGATACACGGCTGTATGCTGGAAGGATATGGACAGATTAACACTTTTAGTACATGCCGACTTACCATGTTGAAGAGCTACTAGTGGATACACGGCTGTATGCTGGAAGGATATGGACAGATTAACACTTTTAGTACATGCCGACTTACCATGTTGAAGAGCTACTAGTGGATACACAGCTGTATGCTGGAAGGATATGGACAGATTAACACTTTTAGTACATGCCGACTTACCATGTTGAAGAGCTACTAGTGGATACACAGCTGTATGCTGGAAGGATATGGACAGATTAACACTTTTAGTACATGCCGACTTACCATGTTGAAGAGCCACTAGTGGATACACAGCTGTATGCTGGAAGGATATGGACAGATTAACACTTTTAGTACATGCCGACTTACCATGTTGAAGAGCCACTAGTGGATACACAGCTGTATGCTGGAAGGATATGGACAGATTAACACTTTTAGTACATGCCGACTTACCATGTTGAAGAGCTACTAGTGGATACACAGCTGTATGCTGGAAGGATATGGACAGATTAACACTTTTAGTACATGCCGACTTACCATGTTGAAGAGCTACTAGTGGATACACAGCTGTATGCTGGAAGGACGTGGACAGATTTACTCTTTTAGTACATGCCGACTTACCATGACAGTCAAAGTAAAATAAAATAAAATGTATAAATATAATATTAAATCATGAGTGTAATGAATGGGTTTGTACTTCACTACTCGTTGTCTAGGCGGTGTTCATGCGTGTGTGGTGGATGATATTCTGACACGCATCACGTTACACACCTGGCACAAGCCGACACCGATGTGAGCTTACGAGACATTACTTTATTGACGTATTACAACTTACGACAAACAGAATCGTCCAGTCGATGTCTAATTGAACCGCTTTCGTACACAAACTCACGCAGCCTTTTTACGAATAGTCTTCTGCAGGCATTCAAGCAACGATGGGTCCCATGGATTCAACACTGACGTTTGGACATCTCACACGCTGGCATGGTTGATCTCAGCTTAACATTTCGTCGGCAGGTCTCCTTTCTCCTCAGGCACTCACGTAGACATTCGTACATTCAATCGCTCGTCCTCTCGCTCCAACAGGTCGACACAAACTAAACTTGACCAGAGTCAAGTCTGACTTATACCAGGGGTTCCTTTCACGTGACAACACGTGGTGGTCCTTTACTTTTCCCGTGGCGACCTTGGGTCGCATCACCGTGGTCCCCGTGATAACTAGTGGTTAGTCACCTATCTCCAGATTCTCGTTTAATCCAAGTATTTGGACTATCACAGTGTTTTTGGTCAGCTTTGGGCTTTCCCCCCAACCATCCTAAACTGAGTGGAAAATATCCCCCATTACATTCTCCCTTCCCCGTATAAAAAAAAAGTTTACTTTTTTTTTTCATTATCGTTAATGGATAGGAGTATATATTATGTAATGTTTGGGTATTTTCACTGGTATCATGGGTAAAAAATTTATTCCACCCCTTTTGGGTAATTCATGTTTTTCCTTTGGAACTTTGTCAGTTGTCATGCCCAGTGAGTATTATGTGGCGTAATGGAATCAACACCCCAGGCAATACTCTTTCAATTGCGGAAGACCATAAAGGCTCTACGCGTTTCCCACCTCATCCCACAGTCTGTCAAACGACAGAAAATCACCCCAGGCACTACTCTTCCAAGTGCGGAAATCCATAACGGCTATGGAACAATAATGTAAACCCGTAAAGTCCCACCCTTGCCACTATACTCACCGAACATCCACTGATGTTATTTCCATTGGATATTCATTTATTTCCCCTTATAGGTGATATGGATTTTATCTCCCCTACCTATAGTGATTTCCCACCAGTCTATTACATTTCTAATAATTATCTCCCTTTACGTTTTCAAAAATATTACAATGTATCACTTAAATTTCCTGTATACATTTCAATTGTAGAGTGATGTTATATATTCAAAACATTAAATAGCATATTTCATTGTCACAACTTTGCATTTTCAATTTTGAAATATTGTTTACATTTTGTATTTAATAAATATCCATATCTAATTCTAACTATTTCGTCACGTCACCTTATGTCTTATGTCCCGTATTTGTCACAATGACATGATATATATACAATTTATACAAAATATATATACATACATATAAAAATCATGTGTCGATCAACAATAACATTTCAGATAATCACAACATACATACTATAATAAGACCTACAATCTTGACATTACATCAGGCAGGTGATTATGGATGCCTTTGATGTGCTGTATTTTAAATTTAAACTGTGCAATCAATAAAGCCCATCTGTACACTCTAGCGTTGTTTGTTGACTCCATGGTCATCAATTTAGTAAGACCTAAATTGTCAGTTAAGATAGTGAATTCTTTTCCCTAATAAATATTTTTGAAATTTCTTCAGACTCAGAACTAATGCTAATGCTTCTTTCTCAAATGTGCTGTACTTCTGCTGTGTAGATGTTAGTTTTTGTGACCAATATAAAACTGGAAGAAGAGTGTCTGTTTCTTTCTGTGCTAACATTGCAGCTATGGTGTGTCCACTAGCATCTGTCTGTAGAAAAAAAATGTTTACTTGGATCTGGCTGTCTCAAGATTGGTGGTGTTGAAAACAAATGTTTAATTTTTTCTAAAATTGTGTCATGAGTTTCATTCCAATCTTTTTTCCTAAATTGTTCTGTTTTCAACAGTTCCGACAATGGTGCAGTTAAAGCTGCCAAATTACTAATAAACTTGCCATAATAGTTTATTAACCCCAACAATGATTGTAATTGTTTTCTAGTCTTAGGTTTTTCAATATTCAGAATTTTAGACACAATGTTATGATCAGTTAGGATTTTTCCTTCGCAAACAACATGACCTAAAAAGTTTATTTTCATAAAACAAAACTCAGATTTCAATGGGTTCACTGTCAGGTTTGCTTCCTGAATTTTTACAAACACTTTTTCCAATGTTACCAGATGTTCAGGTATATCTTTCGTGTGGATGCAGATGTCATCCATGTAGGCGATCACGTTTTCCATATCCCCCAAATGTTTTCGAATCATTTTGGTGAAAATTTTCGGGGCATTTAATAATCCAAAAGGAACTCTCAACCATTGTTTTAACCCCAAAGGTGTTTGGAAGCTGGAGTACTTACTGGCATTTGGAGTCATGGGGATTTGCCAATATCCCTTACACAAATCTAATTTTGTAAAAAATTTTGAATCATGTAACTGTTGAATGGTATCGTCAGTTGATGGTATAGGTTCTTCTTCAAGATAGGTAACCTCGTTCAACTTCCTATAATCGACACACAGTCGTAAGTTACCGTCTTTCTTTTTGACTATCACCATGGGTGAACTATATTCAGAGTTTGAATCAGTAATTATACCATCTTCTTGGAGTTGTTTTAACTCTTCAACAACTTTATCCATATAATGGATTGGTATGGTATAATTTCTTGACTTGACAGGAACAGCTGAGTTCAACTGGATGTCGTACTCTATCAAATTAGTTTTCCCAGGTTTATTACCAAAAATCTTTTTGTATTTATCAATCAATTTTAAAATGCTGTTCTTGTCTTTTTGTGAAAGACTTTCATTTATTTTTACTGACTTCCAGTTGATCCCATCTGATTTGGCAGGTGTTGGAATTTCTTCCTCCACTGCATCTGTAGCTGTTTCATCGATCACATTACATGAATTTGCATTTGCAATCTCAGCTCTTCTGAAATACTTCTTAAGCATGTTAATATGAAAAATTTTCAGATTGTTTTTGTATAGTATTTCGTAATCTACATCAGACACTTTCCTAACTACCTTATATGGCCCTTGCCATTCGACACACAGCTTGTCGGACTTTTTGGGTAATAGCACCAGAACATCATCGTTCGGTTCGAGCTCAATGAGCTTGCTCACTCTGTTGGCATAATATCTTTGTTTTACGGTTGCCTGGGCACTGGACCTAGTCGCCTCTTCACATGCGGTCATGATTTTATGTCTTAAATTTACAACAGCTTGGTAGTCATGAACTTTGGGATCTTTTTCATCTTTCCCAGTAATTAAGTTTTTGTACACTTCTAGAGGGCCTCTAGGGTTGGCTCCGTACACGAGCTGGAATGGTGACACACCTGTTGAACTGTGTGGTATTTCCCTGTAGGCAAATAACACAGCTGGTAAAAGACTGTCCCAGTTTATGGGGTTGTTATACGTTATCCTTGATAACATAGTCTTTACCGATTTATTTAAATTTTCCACTAACCCATTTGCTTGGGCGTGGTATGGAGTGGTGAACTGTTGTTTAATACCTAATAGATTTGTGACTGCTTTTGTTATCACTGCCGTAAACTGGGTACCTCGATCTGATATTATGATTTCAGGAAATCCCAACCTTGAAAAAATCAATATCAATGCCTCATGTATGTGCTCTGCAGTAATATACTTAAGAGGGACTGCTTCCGGCCATTTTGTAGCCACGTCTATCAAAGTGAGTATAAACCTATTACCTTTTGCAGAAGTGACAGGTAGCGGACCTATTATATCTATGGCTACCTGTTCAAACGGTCTTTGTGCAGTGAGTCCTTGCTGAACGGGAGCTGTAGGATTTACCCCTTTCTTGGTCGTTCTAGCACATATATCGCAGGACTTCACATACCGTTTGACTGTGCTGGTGACCCCTGGCCAAAAAAATGTTGATAACACTCTGCATGTAGTTTTTGCTATACCTAAATGACCAGCAAATACAGAGTCATGTGCTAATGATAGGGCTTGCTCTCTGAATTTCTCTGGCAGGACAATTTGTTTCGTTATCATTGGACCTTTCTGGTACAAGCGAATCAAAATATTTTTATTCAAAACAAATTTCCATGATGCACTCTTTACAGTTTTGGCATGTGCATTCACTAAAGTAAAACATTTTTGTAGCGTCATGTCGCTTTTCTGATCTTCGCAAAATTTCATTTTAGCAGTTAACTGCTCCAAATTTGTAAAAACATTTTCATTCAATAACTCACTCTCTTTTTCTCTGTCCTTTCGTTCATCTTCAGTCATACTCCTGGTTACTGCTGCTGCTTCATGTATACATTCTACTTTCTTACTGTTTCTCATGTTGTGGACACTTCCAGTCTCTATAATGTCATTCATGCCACTATTCTCATTCCAACCTTCATCTTTCATTACTTCCACAGTGGATGCGGGGTTTGGAGTTACATCATTCCCTTGCTTTTCTTTCATTACACTCACAGAAGATGTGGGGTTTGACGACACCTCATTCACTGTTTCATTATGTGTGCTTACTGGAATGTTTTTTACCTCCCATTTCATGATGTCATCATCAGATACCTTTTCTAGGTCTTCTCTGTTACCTATAATTAAATCTGCACATGGTGATGGTAACATGGCACAATAAATTCTCTTTCTAAGATATGGTGTTGCAACAAAAACATAGGCTATTTTGTACCTTTCTAAATTTCCACCAAATGTTCTACAGGTTACAAACTTTTGTGTTACTTCATCAGGTCTCACAAGTGCCTGGCGAATTCCTGATATCGTGGCGCCAGTATCACGTAGGACTGATATGGTTCGTCCATGTACCATGCCTTTGTGTAGTTTTAAACTACCTTGGCCATGTGCTATGTTAGCATTGTAGACTGGTACTTGGTGACCGCAAGGTAGGCTACCCTCTGCTTGAAATTCTGAAACAGACAAAGCAGTTATCATTAATGCAACAAACTTCAACAGCATTACCCTCGTACGTATCTGACCCCGAGTCTTCATCAGACAACCCATATGCCACGTGTGCTTCTTTGATCTGTCGCTTAAAAGCACATTGATTACGTACATGGCCATAACATAAACAAGAAAAACATTTCAATACTCTATCGTAGTCACTGAGCTTGTTTTTTCTCTTGGCAATAAGCTCCTGAACCCTCATTGCGTATGCTGGGTTTTTATCGCAAATCGCGTCTGAACCATGTTGTTTGTTGCAATGACTACAGTTGATTGTGTTAACTTTCTTCCTGTTGTATCTCTTGTCTTTCAATGGGTATCTTCCCTGCTGAGGTTTCTGATATGCTGCAGCTCCTGACTCAATGACATCGTTCACTGTTGAACTAAAAATGTCAGGATGGGCATTATAATAACCTTCTCCAAGTTGCTTAATCTGTTCCAGATTTACAGGTGTTCTTTTTATTAAAGATGTAGCCATTTTTTCCGGAATCGATTCTAGAATTTTACTCCTTATTAATAGGTCTACTAAAGATTGGTAATCATTTCGAACTTTCGCTGCATCAACCCATTTTTGAAACGTGTTTTGCACTTCAGCAAGGTAGTCTACAAACGTTTGATTACTCCTGGGCTTTAATCCAACGTATTGTTTTCTATAGCCCATTGCATTGAGTTTATAATGGTTCATGAGGTATTCCTTCATATGATCGTAATCCATTTTCTCTAATTCTGGTATTGATTCCAACACTTTGAGTGGCTCAAATCCCAAATGTTTCTGGAAAATCATTGCATAGTCTTCCTTGTTAACTTTGTTCATCCGCATTTGAAGCTCAAAGTTCGTTACATAAGCTGATATATCCTCATTTTCACAGAAGTTCCGTACTATGCCAGTGTATTTCTTAAACCTTTTTTCCTCGGCGTGTAATCTTTCTTTCTCCAATGCTGCTTCCCTTCTGGATTCATTTTCCATTTCTTGTCTTTTTAACTGTGTCTCTGCTTTCTCTTTGTCTGAGTTAATCTGTGCTGTCAACCTCTCTTGTTCCAGCTGTAACCTCTTCTCTTCCATCTCTTTTTGTTGAGCTAATTCTTTATCTTTATTTTCTTTCTGCAGTAGTAGTTCCTTCTCTCGAAGTACTAGTTCACGGTCTCTTGTCTCTTTCTGTAGCAGTAACTCTTTCTCTTTTGTCTCCTTCTGCAGTAATAACTCTTGTTCTTTGACACGTAGTTCGTGTTCTCTCGAAAGTCTCCTCTCGTTTCTTTCCTCTTCTGCTTTTATCTTCTCCTTCTCTATCTCCGTTGCTCTCTCTTCTGCCTTCATTTCTTTATACTTTTGGTCCACAAATTTCCTTAGCTCCTCGCCCTGTAAACCTAACTCCTTCCCGATCGCAACCAGTTCTGCCATTCCCGACATTCTTGAAGTGGATGATCAAGTTTCCCTTCTGCTCCTCCTTTTGATCTACAATTATACCTATCACACTCAACAATGATGACACAACAACAATTGAATTTAACCAAATTCAAATAAACAAATAATAAACTAAGTCGCTAACTACCGACTTAGGGATTAGCTAATCTTATTCTAATATTAATTGACAAAATCTAATTTTTTTTATAACTAAGTAATTACCCTCCTATTTTAATCAACTTGCACTACCCTTGCCTAGATGTAGCTGTAACTGTAGATTGGAAACTGCTGTCACTATAAGATATATAAAGTAGGACTAATGTAATGATAACTAATCAATAAATCACCATAAAATTATTCAAGTAACTAATTCACAAATAATAAATAAATAATAATTAAATTTCCTTCGTAAACTATATTTAATATAATAATAAAGTTATTAAATTTATAAATTTCTATTTAATTATTTCACCTTTAATTTAATTAAATAAATATACTAAATCTATATATCTATAAATTAAATAAATAGATATAGTAAATAATTATATGATCCTATCTACTAAAGATTTTAACAAAATATATCTATGCTGAAAGCAAATGACACTGGTCCTATATAAACTTCTCAAAAATTATGATACCAATAATCATACACAATTTGTCAACAAATTTTAGAAATAAGTAATGATGATGATGATAAATCGAATAGGAATGGTATATTTGTTCCCCAAAATTTACAGAAGTAAATAAATAATGATTCAATAATTACCAAAAATTACAACCAGAAATAAATAAACAATAACAATTATATCGTTCACAATAATATACCCGCAACCTAATAAATTTTGGTATAAAATATGAATAGTTGATAAATGAAAATCAAAAAAAATAACTATGGTGTAAAATAATATAACCACCAAGTAATAGTTATTAATAAATAAAATATCAGAAAAATCAATATTACAATAATAAATTATTGCAATATAATGAAATAAATTCAATTAAGTACGCCCATAATACCTATAAATTCAATTAATAAATAATTCTAGTTCTATTGATGTCGGTTCTAAAGTAAATCCGAAACGGTGTATTAATAACGCCAAATTGTACGCACACTTGAAAATATGTAACTTGAAACACTATTAATTTTGCGATAGTCTAAATACACTTGAAGAATCGTCACTTGACAAAAGCACTGTAAATATATCGGATTAAGTTACTTTTTCCTGCACGGCACACGATAATAGTTATATTTCTTGCTGCTTATTTTCACAAACTACTAGGAATTCCAACTACTTCTGATATGTCCTGAATATCTAACCTAAACACAGTTTTGCTGAATTTAATCAATGTTTACCTTGTTCTGTCCTGGCTGACAATCTCACTGTGGCCTGTCGTTCCGCGTGCACACACTGACTCAAACTTGCTGTGTGACCTAGTTCGCCAGTTGTAGCAGATTAGGATAATTCTGCTAGCTTTTGCCAGTGGACTGCTGGTTAACGGCAATTTCTCAGCGCTGTTGATAGATATTTCTCAATCCACGCTGTGATGAATGGCGACCCGGAAGTCTCAGTTGACTCGTTGATCGTGAAATATTGTGTTCGCCCTTTTATTTATTCGTGGCTTTTGGCTTTCTTGTGTATCGCGCTGTCATTGTTGACGCGTAGTGGACAACTTCTTCGTCGTAAATGTCATACAGCCATTTGATCTGTTTCTCGTAGGCTTCTTGATGAATTTGCAGAACGACGCAAAGTGCCACGTAACCCAGGGCAGTCTACGTGTCCTTTAACCTTTCACCCACGTGACGACATAACCCAGCGTCAGGCGGTTACAGTTTAAATTTTTTGTCGCAACTGTTCGGTGATTCCAGCAACTATGCGTTTCACCAGATATCGTCTCTTATATGGCCGTCTATCACGATTTTCCGTTTAGACTTTCAATGGAACCTCATCTGCGTGTACGTGATAGTCTCCGGTATCACTTTTCGTAGCTCCGTTGATCAAACTATCAAAACTTTCGGCTTTCACTGTGCAACTGATGTTTTTACTCGGTGACCTCACAAGCTGTGCTCTCTCATGCAGACTCCGTCACTTATATATCAGTCGTTTGACTTCTAATGGCCCTTCAACGTCTGCGTGGCAAGTAGCAGCTCATGATATCATCTCGCCGTTGCTGTTCTGTTGCCCGGTTATCTCCGTTTTTCAAGCCTCCAATTGTAATGAATGGGTTTTGTCTTTCTACTCGTTGTCTAGGCGGTGTTCATGCGTGTGTGGTGGATGATATTCTGACACGCATCACGTTACACACCTGGCACAAGCCGACACCGATGTGAGCTTACGAGACATTACTTTATTGACGTATTACAACTTACGACAAACAGAATCGTCCAGTCGATGTCTAATTGAACCGCTTTCGTACACAAACTCACGCAGCCTTTTTACGAATAGTCTTCTGCAGGCATTCAAGCAACGATGGGTCCCATGGATTCAACACTGACGTTTGGACATCTCACACGCTGGCATGGTTGATCTCAGCTTAACATTTCGTCGGCAGGTCTCCTTTCTCCTCAGGCACTCACGTAGACATTCGTACATTCAATCGCTCGTCCTCTCGCTCCAACAGGTCGACACAAACTAAACTTGACCAGAGTCAAGTCTGACTTATACCAGGGGTTCCTTTCACGTGACAACACGTGGTGGTCCTTTACTTTTCCCGTGGCGACCTTGGGTCGCATCACCGTGGTCCCCGTGATAACTAGTGGTTAGTCACCTATCTCCAGATTCTCGTTTAATCCAAGTATTTGGACTATCACAGTGTTTTTGGTCAGCTTTGGGCTTTCCCCCCAACCATCCTAAACTGAGTGGAAAATATCCCCCATTACAATGAGGATGCACACTGGCAAGACATTCACATCTTTTAACAGCCTGTACAAAATATGGAAATCTAAACCTTAAAGTTTTAAAATAAATTAGTTAGTTAGTTAGTTAGTTAGTTGGGTTATGATCATTGCACTCCGGACATGTCCATAGGTGCTCAGACACCCCCCCCCCCAGTATAAACCCCAAAGTCCGTTTGAAAATAAAGTTCAATTCTAATGTGGAGAACCGCTAAGGACATGGAATGAAGGTGAAATGCATTCGAAAAAAACAAATGCCTGAGAAAAATGTTGAACATAAAATAGGAATGAACTGAAGAGGAGTGATTAAATGAGAAATGTCTCTGGACAACTACTGGTAAGAACAGACATAAGACAAAGATGATATCGCTGTATCGGACACACTATGAGAAGATACAAGCAACATAAGACAAAGAAAATAGTGCTATATCTCCAAATCTAAAGGTGGTAGCAGTAGTAGTCGAGTTTTCAACTTTGTTGAGCTCGGGTTACCCCATACTTGCCCCACTCTTGTGCCTGTGCAAATCAAATGAAATCCCTCACTGACCCATTTGAAAAACTGGTGACCAAACAATTCCAGATACAATCCAGAAACATGTACAAGCAGTAATGGCATAACGTTGTTGCTAGAGGTGCCAAAGCCAGCAGTCACCACCAGAAATGCAGTTTGTTGTTGTCAGAAGTAGTCAGTCATGATAAGTTTGCCATACACACGTACAATTATTGCATAAGGTCTTCGGCAATGTGTAAACCAGCTATCAGCCATAGGGAATACCATGACACAACTGCTACACAAATGAATGGCATTCCACATGAAAAACACAACTCATAGTGCTGCACCAAGCTCTTAACTTAGCTGCTAAGGCAGCGTAATCTGAAGGCTTTGTATTCTGACTGGTTTGCCATGTTCTCCTTATAGACCAGTTTGCCTGGTAGATAGTTAGGTAGGTAGGTAGAGGCAGAAAGGCGCTGGCAGACAGATGTACACACGGAAACCATGATGAATGACAAGAGACATCCTAGGTTAAACTCATGCTCCAAATCTACAGGGCGTGTATTCTAACCGGTCTGCCACATTTTCTATTTAACGTCAGACAGATAAGTAAGTTATAGGGGATAGATGTAGGTACAGACACATGTACACATACATATAGAACAACATTAGTTGGAGGCAGTCAAAGTAGCTTTCGACTGGCTTGAGAACACATGTACATACATGTCGTGATTGTAACCGACTTACAAAGCATGTTAAGAAAGGTGGAGGCAGGCGAGCTCCATGCAGAGTGGAAAGCATTACTTCAGAGGTCCTGGGTAGTTAGCGTTCTTGAGATACTTTCTCCGGGGCATACTAGAATGTTGGGAAATGAACAGGCAGGCAGACTGGCTGGTTCTGCATCAAAAGGGCAGTGAATTTATGCATGTCAAAATAGATGTGGTTAAGGCCCTTTGGGAGAAGGTGAACACTGCAGAGACAGGGATCGATCATTATAATCTGGAGAGAATGGTACACCTGTGAGTGGCCAGGGGATCTGCTCCACAATTTACACCCAGAGGAAAGGCCAGATATATAATCAAACTACTTCTGGCCAGATATATAATCAAACTACTTCTGGCATCATTGGAATTAGAGCTCTTCGTTGGCTGTTGATGATGAGTATGGAGCGCTTGAGAGAATGTCCCAAGCGCTTCAATATCAGTTCGTAGCTCAACACTTGACAGCAGAGACAGACAAATGCAATGAAAGGCAATAAGATAGACAGACAGGAGCAGGTAGGCATGTGTGTGTTGTCTATCAAGATGATGATGACGACCACTTTTTTCATCAAGTATGAGTGCCAAGATGACTGATGAGGCCGACATGGGCCCGAAAAGTTCTTGGACAGTGAGGACAGGGAATGAGCGTTGTGCCAGGGAGGGGATCTCCTGCAGTCGCCTTTCTGTCCATCCTTTTCTTAATCAGTCTTGCTGTTCTGCTTGCTTCACATGTAGCTGCGCCCTTGTGTAGAGTTGCATGCCATGCATTTCGGTCTTGAAAATTTCGGTCTTGTAGGCATGTACACCAAGACAGGCAGACACAGAATGACATACACAACACACACCTTTGTATCACAGGTGAACTCAGCAACTTCCTTCAACTTCATGGTCTTCAATAGCTTCTCCCAAACCTCCAGCTTAAACTTCTTGCCGAAGATGAGCTCCATGGGTTTCCCTGTATGCCTGCTGTCATCTAACACTGTACGCTCCTCATCTGCTTTCATCGTTCGATAATGAAAAGTTGCCTGATAAAAACAGTACATGGTAAATTATTTACTGTAAGACACATGCTAAATGTCTTATCTTCAAGAAATGACCCCGCCCCTAAATACATCATCATCATCCTGTTCTCCATCACATGTCATACAGTGCATGCAGCTTAATCCTCCATTCTGTTCTTTCCTGTGCAATCTTTGCAATATTAACTCTTTGAGTCCAAGTGGGGTTTAGCATCACAGGCCCAGGGGGTAGTAAAGAAAGTAATAAAATCAGCGCATTATGCGTTCATTGGGCTTCTAGGTAGGAATCTATGACGCATTCCTTGGGACTCAAAGAGTTATGCATGGAGTCTAGTTCAGCCCAGAATCCATTTTTTTTCCTTCCGATTCCACTATAATTTGTCTATGGTATTATCCGCCACTAAAATGTTAATATGTCCGCTTAGAATTTACATACATGCTTCACTAAGGTATCATTCATTTGTAATTCTTATCTCTGTCTAGCTGTGATGGTTTCATTAGCAAAATACCATATATAAAACTTTATAAGCATCCCTAATATATAACTCCCATGGAGGCTGAACTGACTGAGGTATCTGGAAATTGTTATTATTTCAGACTGGCTTCCAAAATGTGACTCTTTGAGTCAGCAATTTTGAAGATTTTAGCGGAGTATCCATCTGTTACTATTCATAAGTAAAAATCAAGGTTCTATTTATGTTTCCTGGTCCAAACAGCATAACTGAGCTTTCATTCATGCTTTCTCACATATGACACAGGCCAGTCTATGTTAGAGGGGTGTCACATTGTCTTGTGATTGCAAAGAGGTTTCTATATTGTGTGTATATAGGCTCCAAGCTACACACTGCGTTTTACTGGTTCCTGCGACTGGGCGGCAAGATTGCGTATATTGCCGACTTCAGGTACGCCATGAATTTAGGTCATCTGTCAGCGTTAATGAGCTACGAGGAGGAGAGAGTTGCTTTTCTGGAGCAAAATGGGTTTTTAGGGTGGAGCAGAAAATGTTAACAATTCTGAAACCATGACACATACTCTGGACTCTCTCACAGGACCTAGGCTGAGGCTGTGGGTAAGGGGTATTTGGATTAGGACCAGTTCTAGATGTTCTGGGGTCGTTAAAAGCTGTGTTGTCTTGTAGTATAAAACATGTGACACCGGCGCTGATAAACTGGAGACAAGACAAAGTGACATCCCTCTAACACAGACTAGCCCATGTCAGAGGTGAGAAAAAAAAGGAATGAAAGCCCAATTATGCTATGTTTGGGCTGGGAAACTTAAATATAAGCAAAACCCAATATGTAAAACTTGACTGAAGTAACTATTACATTTTACTGACTCTATGTAAGAAGAATCATAACCTATCATTTGGCATGAATAATAGTTCCTGTTTGAAGCCTTTTTACCTGTTGACCCCCCACTCCCCGCACCCAGACTGACATTTTGGATGCACACAGTGGTTTAAACATTTTTTATTATACTTTTAAATGAATATAAAATAGTTATTTAATCATTTTTTGAATCTTTAGCCATTATAGCATTTTTTTTTTAGCCATAACCTATCATTTGGCATGAATAATAGTTCCTGTTTGAAGCCTTTTTACCTGTTGACCCCCCACTCCCCGCACCCAGACTGACATTTAAAAAAATGTCTCCCACACATTTCTGCACTGATTTTGTGGTGCATTTTTATTGTCTTAGTATAAATAACAGTTACTATTTATGACTGATACTATTAGTTTTAAAATTGTAGTATTAGTATTTATAGATGCTTATTTAGAAAGTTGATGATTAATCAAATTAATAATAAATTATAATTTGTTTAACTGTGCATAAGTTTACTTACTTACAGCCAGGGCTACTTACAACTTATGATTATTAATATTTAATAAATATTTTCTTTATATACTAATATATATTAGCCAGCAAACAGATCACATGGGACATAGATACGTTAATAAAATATATATAATGTTCTTTTTCCTCTTACCTTATGAAATGCTGCTCCATCAAAACACAACATAAATCCAAAGCGAATCACAAAGGAGCTTATTTAATAATTTTACTCCATAAAAACATAGCACTGAATCACAAATCAGGTATGAGCAGTTACCTTAGATTATTTTGAACTAGTAAATAAAATATCCAGCAGTGTTAGTTAGGAAGAAGAGGGGAACACTGCGGTAAAATGCGCTCATCATCAATAAAATTAAAGAATAACTCGCAAAGACTGAAGAAGGGATTATGTTAAATCAGTAAAAAGGGTGCATATTTTCACTTGGTTATCAAACAATATTGGGGGTCCCTGTAGGAAAGTGGTCAAGCCATTAACCTCGTGCTCGAAAGGTTGCAGTGAGTTATTTTACAACTGCGTTGTTCGACTCAAAAATGCATTTTGTCTGGGTTAACAGGGACCCCTGGAGGCTGTTGCTGGAGCTACGGTATTCAGGCTTCATGCTAAGGTCTCAGCATGCGGCTAGTCGTTCATGGTTATGTGGAGAAAGACCAAGCCATATGAAACCAGTAACGATGCAGTGAAGTCAATCCACTCGCTATTGAACATTTTTTAACAGTGGAATAGTGCAAATTTCGGTCAGATGTATACACACTACACACACACACACACACAAGTGAGAGTGCGAGAAAAAGCATTTTTAAACAAATAGGGAAGAGATGCATCATACCAAGAAGAATAGTTACGAAAGTATGCATATTACAGTATATGTCTTGGAAGACTCACTGGATAATAATCATTAATTCATAACGTTATTAATATTGATAAATTGACTCATTTTTATGTTATTTAGGTTTGCATCAC
>CAJHNH020000972.1:120000-211744 GCA_905116865.2 Candidula unifasciata | reverse complement strand
CAAAATTTTGAAACCCGGCGTCTTGGCTACTCAACAACACATTCTACAAACAACAGTCAATCACAGAAAAGAGAGTTGCCAAATAAAAGCTGTGCACTTTTGTCTCAGAAACAGATCAACTGCTGTGAGCAGTTTTCAGCACTGTGTGTATTGACTGTATACTGTTTAGTACGTACTGTATCATGTAAATATATAGACGGTGAAGGAAGTACACTCATAACACCTCTAGAACATAGGGTAGCCAATGGAAACCGACACGATATCTCGCAGCCAAACGAGATAGGGTGACTATCGTGAGTAGTTAGTACCAGTTAAGTTTAGTCTGACATTTGTGATGGATGACAATGACAGTGCAGTGATCAACTGCTGCGCTGCGCTTCAGAGTTAACACACACTGCGACGCCGACGACTCACTGACTGATCAGAAAAGCAACAGAATAGAAATGTAAATATATACACTTAAAGCTGCGTGAGTAACCATACATGCATATCGGATGTATCGCTTATTTTGGCAGGCTTATTATTCAATAAAACGGAAAACTAAAATACAACGCATCTGAAAAACTGAACCAACAGCAACGGAACCATGAATAAAAGGCTAATAACCTATTTCCGATAGCTCCTAATGTACACAGGTAAAATTTATAACATTCGTCGTTATACCGTTTTCTTTTACATCCAGTTGAAACTCTGTCTGTAGTATCAGTATGGTTTGGCCACAGTGAAAAAAGTTTGTCTGAAATTGTCTTCAACATTTGTAACGGTAGCTGTTGCTTTCCAGAAGAAAGCAATAGTACTGAGGCGCCACGGATTGTATTCATGTCTTAATTTCTCAGATTGAAGAGCTAATAGGAATTATCAACATCAAAATGCGCCGTGCCGATCCTGTCCTGTTTCGCAATCACATATGGTCAGCAGCAGCACAGATCAGTCTTGTCTCGCCAAATCCTTATGGCTAATGAATCTTTTTGACTTTCTCCTTGCTCTCTTCCCATCACTATTACCAAGTTTCCCAGTTTCTTACTTCCCGAACATGCCTAAAACACCGACTGTCTAAATTTGTCTATCCAGTTTACAATTTTCATCTGTCTCGATGAGGACTGTTTCTTGTGTTTTTCTATTGTAACATTATATTCTTTGTATTTTTTTTTTCAAAAACCATATCCCCACTGCGAGTAAATGTTTTTCAGCCTGTCTCCTTATTTTCCATGTCTCATGTGCATATAACATTACAGAATATATGCAGCACTTTAACACTAATTTTTCTCACTGCAATTAATATTTGTTTTAACTTCTCACGCACTTGCCCGCATGGCGAGAGTTCCTATCCCTCTCATTCATGCCACGGTCGATCGCACGGCCTGTCCTATGTTATAGGGGGGGGGGTTGATAGGAAATGGCTTCGTTTGGAGTTTGCCTACCGTATATAATTTTTATGGGAGGTTGTGTTGTCGTGAGTCGCTCTCAGGCGCGTTTGTGAGTATCGAAACTGGCATGGTTTGTATTTTTACGTGCTTTGGCGGCTGACTGCCCCCCATCCACAATAAAGTTTTGATACTCTGGAACCGTTGGAGGCAGAGCAACTATGCGCATGCGTGTAAATCTGGGTTAACTTATTGTTAGTGGCTCACTGATCCTCCCCCATCCGACACGAACTGCTACCTGAATTTTCATTACACTTGTAATATCTTGGAGGCCAAACCAACAGGATAAACCCCATATATTCCCTTCAGCATCTTAAGAAGTTTAAATGAGGACAACTGAGTCGGTTAAACCAAGTGCCACTACTTCTTCAATATTCATCAAATTTCATCTGGAAATCCCCCCCCCCCCTTTTTCTTTAACCGGGTTAGCATTCCCGGCTAGTTTTGTGGGATATTATATAGCCTCCTTTATGTGGTGGCTTTGTGATCCCCGGATCTATGGGTAATGGCCCTAGAGAATTGATCCAGGGCAGCCGCTTGCAGACATTACACGCTGGTACTGAGCTTACCCTAGGAATCGCCCTCCTGCCACACAACTGGTTTAACCTCACAGCCTTCCACTGCATTCGGGATCACAAGACTCAATCCGTATACCCGAGACTTCGATATTTTTCTTCACAAATTGAGCAATTTGGCTTCCTCAACATAGTAGACTCTCTTCACCTAGGGCATTTTTTTGCATGGTACTCCGGGGCACCTGTGGCGGAGTTAACGGCAAGCGTGCATCAGTCATGGCTTTTTTTCGTGTGGTCATTTCACTATGGGACGAGTGTGGCCAGGTACGGTGAAACGTTTTAATTAAACCGTTTTGTGTCATAAATTATATCTTTGAGCAAAATAGATTTGAACCTTTGCTGTCGTACCGTATGCCACTCGTGTGCAGGAGGGCGATTCCTAGGGTAAGCTCAGTACCAGCATGTCATGTATTGGTTCTACATTTAGAGACGTCTCTTTGGATGGAGGGGAATGTCTATACTTATGCTGTGCTTCTTTCTACCTACGAGGCAGACCAGTCTGCAAGCGGCTGCCCTGGATCGATTCTCTAGGGCCATTACCCATAGATCCAGGGATCACAAAGCCACCACATAAATGAGGCTATTTGACATTTGATCACGGGTAATAAATTCATTAAAAACTTCGGTCAAACGGTTTTTGAACTACAGATTGTCTGTCACATGACATAAATCTAAGCAGACACACTTTCGAACCAGTTTGTCATTTAGTAGGGTACTCAGCCAGAGGACTTCACTCACGTTCAGAATGAGGGCTATCCTCCGAATAACAGCGACATATTATGGCGGCCACAAAAACACCCTAGCAGGGCCTCAGTCACATTTTCGGAATACAGCCCGAATGAGTTTTCGATGGGTGTTAGAATAGACGAGACACGGTAATAGCAGTAATTGACCCTAAGAGTGCCTACAATATAGTCAGATATGCGCTCATAGAGAAGTAATCTGTTCCTCTTGGTCCACTTCAACTTGTTAAGTTTTCTTCCCTCTTGGTCCACTTCAACTTGTTAAGTTCTCTCTCAAAGCTTTACATAAGGGATTCGATCATACCATTTAATTCCCTCTATTCTGCGCAGGCACCAGTTAATTAATGTTTGAAGTTAATAATTAATTTGCCTTTTTAAGTTTGTCCTCCATGTTACCTCTCCACACAAGAGTATTGATTTGACATAAGAATTAAATTTTAAGTGTTTTGGTATTAGTTTTATTTCCTTTGACCTCCACAGATTCCCTAGTGCTATGAAAGCTCCTCTGCCTTTTGTTTTCCACATTTAAATATCTCTATCAGTTCCCCCATCTTTTTATCTACATTACTGTCTAAATAGGTGTAGCGACTGTTTTACCCAGCCAGGACATCACACAGCGACAAAACACCCCTTGACGCAAAGTGCTACTATTCAGATGAGGATCACCCCGGGATAGACCCAAGAAACCCCGTTCAACTATAGGTTTGTGTTTTATATAAGGGCCGCCGGCAACAGCCAGATGGGGCTTTAAAAAAACAAAACGCAAAAATACATACCACACGGGGACGGGTGTAATAATATAACAAATAGGTGTATGACTCTAGTGGATTTTAATGACCATAAGCAAATGGACATCGCTTTAGTGCAACAATTATGGCATATGATACAACATCTAGTTTTCGAACGAAGGTGGAGGACAGTCACCGCAGCCCATCGTTGGTTTGAGAACAGTTGCAACACACATCCATGTCATAATTACAACCGACTCACAGAGCATGTTGATGAAAGATGGAGACAGGTATGCTCCGTGAAGAGTGGCGAAGCACTGTTTAAGAGGTCCTGAGTAGTTAGCGTTCCTTTATATATTTACTTCGGTTATGCAGGTATCTTGGGAATAAACAAGCAAATAGGGGGGTGGGGGGACTGACTAGTTTTGCACCATTTAGTGGTAAATTGATGCATGGCAAGCTAAATATTGTAAGGGCCCTTTAGGAGCAAGTAAACAGTGCAAAAGCTCAGACAGATCATCACGATCCGAGAGAGAATCGTGCAACGAGGAGTTACTAGTGATCTGGCTGACACTCATCACTCCACACACAAAAAAAAGGTTGGGGGGGGGGGTTGGGGTAATGGTGAAAAAAAGGGATATACTATCAGACTGTTACTGGTACCATCGGAATTGCAACTCTGCGCTTGCTGCTGAAAATGTGAACAGGGCGCGTATGGGAATTCCCGATTGCTATGATTTAGGTTTTCAACTCATAACTCAATGCATTGGGGTGGACTGAATGAGTGTCAGAAAGCTTATAATGATTTCGTCTCTGGGACAACCAGCTCCGAGATCTCCTGCCAGCCCATGTTTAGGCCGATATAGGCCACTATCAGTGGCGCAGGACAATGACGTGCCGCGGAGTCTTGCAAGAGGAGTCCGTAAAAACCGTCATAGAGTCTTCCTGGCCCCAGAGGTGAGGTATGGAGTATCTCATACCACGCTTCAACGACCTTAACTTTCCCCCATGATCGAAGTCCCCGCGCTATCAGCGAGTATCGTTCCTGAATACTTAGTCCCTGTGGCGTGCTCTATTATCTACAGATAAGAAGTGATGATGGGGGGGGGGGGGGTGGATTATATTCCATCCATGTCCACTGGTTGTGGATCGGATGACTAACCCTTCTAAAATAAGCTGTGACCTACTTACAGGAACTGTAGAACGATATGCAACTTAAATATCTGTCGCATTTTTGGAAATCACATAGAACAGGGATAATCTGAGTAGAACACACAAAGCCAAATTAAAACTTTATTAGAAGAAATAAATTCACAAATGAACAGCCCAGATATTTTGATTATGTATTATGCATGCACAGTTTTTGTTTTGTAAGACAGTTTGTCTGAATCTGTTGTGTTTTTCTTCTGTACTGCTATCTTCGCAGGAGAGTGAAATTCTTTAAAAATGTACTGACAGGCACGGGCCAGCTTTCGTAAGCCGGCGTGCCTGAGGCAAACATGGGTAACTGTAATGTGGTGTAATTAAAAACAATAATTTAAAGGTCATAACATATTCAGTTGTTATACGTAAGCAAGTCTATTTCAAGTAACTGGGAAAAAAGGACAACCAGAGAGATGAGTGGAGGCAGGTGATATCTGCAGCAATAAACCTCAAGGACTCAGTGACTCGGAACACTATAGAAAAAGTCTTTTTTGAGTTTTAGTTCTTTTTTTTAGTTTTAGTTTATTTTCGGTTATTTTCATGAGCTTCAAGTCACGCAGTGTTGCCACTTTGGATCTTTTATATCCAAATTTAAATCTTTTTCATTGCATTTAGATACTGTTTTTGACGTTTAGATCGTAAATATTTTACTATTTCTTTTCATATGGAGTTAGATATTTTATAGATTTTTTTCTCTTTCATTGTCATTTAATAATTACTGTGTAAAATATTTACTACAATATTTTTGTTTTGGTCTGACACGTACATTGTGACAACTGTCATTACTTGAACTTTGAACTCTCACTGGGGTCATCGCACAAATATCTGGCAGCCCTGGTACTGATTCATTAAAAACGCGCGCAAATCATACTAACTTTGTTTTAACCCTATCCTCACTGTGCTGACTTTGCGCTTCCTTTTTCATGTGATTAAAAAAAAATAATTGCTCACCTTTTTATGTGGCTTTCACTTTGAAAAAGCCTTTCAACATGCCAAAAGTAAAGTATGAGCAAAAAATTTGGAAAGAGTGGTTGCATGATGACAAAACTAAAACTGGGGATATGACCAAAGCTTTGTTGTAAAGTACTGCAAGTTTGAATTATAAGCGAAAATACAAAACTCAAAAGAGTCATGCAGAGACTAAAAAAGCATAAAACTGCAGTTTCATTTAAAGATATTACACCGCTGACATCTGTTTTCAGAACTATACTGATAAATGAATCATCAAAGTTGAAGTATCAGTCGCAATGTTTTTTAATTTGTCACTGCGCAATTTTCAAACTGTGACCATTTGATCGATTTGTAAAAAAATCTTGGACTAGTTCAATTTGAAAAGTGTGATGTAGAAAAGTATAGTTTTGAGGAACTGAAGGACTTTTAATCAGCAAACAGTTAGGCTTGAAGAATTTGGCTGTAATTGGTACTGATAATGCCTCAGTGATGGTTGGTATAAACAATGACGTTTATGCCAAGTTGAAGGAAGCTAACCAATTGTTAATACTTATAAAATGTATGCGTCATTCATTGCAGCTAGCATTATCACATGCTTCATCTAAATATTTACCAATGAATTTGGAATACCTTACTGCTGAAACACTTTACTGGTTTTCCAAATCATTTGTCAGACAACAGCAACACAATACATTATATACAGCCTTGAATGATGGTTCCACACCACCGAAAATTCTGTCAGATTGCAAAACTAGATGGTTATCAATTTAACCAGCTGTTGAAAGAATTATGAAGCAATGGCTGAAGTTGAAGACACTTTTTGAAATAACAAGACAAAGTGAAAAGTGCTACACAACTGAAATACTGTATGGAATGTACAGTGATGAAAAAAATTTGTCATTCATTCTCTTTTTATAACCTATTCTAATGGAAGTGCAAAAAGTTAATAAACTGTTCGAATCTAAACTTGTTGATAAAGTTAAATTACTTGATGATCTCACCTTGCTATTTCACTCGGTAAAAGACTGGTGTTGCCAACTTCTAAAGCTGATTTGCTCACATGCACTATAGAGAGCTATTTGGCTCCTAAGCCACACCTTGGATATACAATCGAAACAAAAATTGATGATTTACAAACAAAAGGACTGTTAACAGAGAATGAAGAGAACAACTTAAGAAAACGCTGTCAAGATTTCCTTATCTTATTATTGAAGCAGAGACTTCCTGAAAATCTAGATGTTTTGAAAAATATTTCACTTTTTTCTGTGAGCAACATACTTCAGCCAATAAAGGACATACCTAAATATTGTAAAGTTATGAAATTTTTAGGGGCTACTGATAGTAGTGTCGCGGAAGCAGAATATCAGTTAACCAAAATAAAGTTAGCTGAATGGACAAACAAAACAGAAACTAAAGCGTTTTGGAGTGAAGTGAGACAATTTATAGATGCCTCATCAATCAAACAGTCCATTCTGTAAGCTCTTTAAAGTGCCATGTCTGCCATGATACTACCCCACTCAAATGCTGACGTAGAAATAGTTTTCGGTGCTAGGAATTATATCAAATCTAACCTAAAATACAGGATGATATTTGACCTCTTAAATGCTATCGTGCCATTAAAATTCGGCCTGATGAGTATAGAGAAATAAGCCTAATGTTCCACTTATAAAGAAATTTGAACAGCTCAAGCATACCAGGGTCATTTTGGATCTGAAGCTTCAACTTCATTATCTAAGCTAATTTTATTCTGTGGATCTTGTGAGGCAGACATCAGTGAAGATGAGGACATGATTATGTAAGGTAAGTCATAACAAAAGCTATGTAATTTTTGACTTTTTTCAATTTGGATGTTTTTTATAGATCTTTTCCACGCAGATTTAGATCTTTTTAGATATTTTTTGACATCGTTTTGGATATTTTTTGTCAAAAAAAAGTGGCAACACTGGCTCCAAGGGAAATCACTCCAGAAATATTTAAAATAACACACAAATTTGATTTGTAAAATTGTAGATTTAAAAAAAAAAATTGAGTTACATGTGATTGTATTATAATTTCTTCATAAATTTGTAAGCTTATCATGAAAACCTATTAAGCTGCATGTTTCTGTTTGTTTTATTAGTTCATAAAAATACATGCATGTAATGATTTTAAATGCAGGCATAGCGGGAACGCTAGACTTCTGCAGGCATTTTTTTTGTAGACCACGGGTTTAATCCTTACGTCTTTTTTTTAGGACGAAATTTTTTGTTCTTTGAAGCCCCAACCTGGCTTTTGCCAGGGGCCGCAATATAGGCAGGCCACAAATGTGGCCAATTGTCTGAACGCGGTTTCTGGGACCTTTTCACGGTGATCCTCATCCACATGGTGGCACTTTGTGTCATCGGGTTTTTATCGCTTGTGTGATGTCCTGGTGGGGTAGAGAGTCAGTCAGTCAGACCACGGGTTGCAACAATGTTAGTAATATTGTTACAACCCGTGGTCAACAAATGCCTGCAGAAGTCGGATGCGTCGGCCGAAAGATGTTAAATGGACACAACACATTTACATCTTCGGATTAACACTGATAAAGAAGAGGAAATGCAGGTTTTTGATAAGGTACCCTTAGCACAGTGTCTAAAAAAATCGTGTTTTAAAAGGTCCGGTCCTCTCCATAAAGTTGACAAAGTCTCTGTTACTATTACACTACCTACAGTAGCACTTATAGATTGCCCTTGACTGTACTCACCCTGAAGTGTCTGTTACAAAGTACCAAAAAAACTGATGCCTATAATAGGTGCCATAAAAAATCCATGAAGTTAAATATAATCTGAATCAATATTAATGGATTAGTGGCAATAGTTGCTTATCGCCTTATCAGCTACAGCTTTAACTTTTAAGTTTAAGCTGCTACTTACTGAGGGGCTAGGCAAGGGCTGCTCAACTGAAAATGGGAACTGTCACCGGCCTGAGCCCCGGCATAGAAAGATCATCAGTACAGTTCAACTGGCAGTGATCTGCAGGCCACTTTATACGTGTCTGCGGGCTAGATTGGTCACCCTCGTATTACTTCATCTTTACAATATTACTCACAATTTTCAGTTTCATCATTGAAGGTTGGCCATAAAATGTCTCTGACAATGTTTTTGGCAAGTGTGTTAATATAATTAGGTACTCAGACGTATATAGTGAGTAGTTCATGTCTTGATTTTAAAAGTTGCTCACCCACTGACTGTGAGCACATGTACATTTTTGTCTACTACAGCAAACTAAAACTACTAGAAGAATCAAGTTTGCTTCTGTCAAAGTTAATTAGCTGTTGTTTACATGGAATTAAATCAGGTTCTTTAGAAAATACCAATTTGTTTAGTTTAATATGGCCTTGTAATTAAATTGAAAGAAAACTTTTTATGACCAAGACTGTTTTTTCTAGTTGTATGTAATGGTAGCAGTACCAGCAGCTTTTTTTAGGGATCATTTTCTAAACACTGCTATAATAGACACTTTGCAGTGAGTACTGGCACCTCTTTTAGACACTTTGTGGTGAGTGCCAGCACCTTTATTTAAGGACAAAAGCGCTGCTTATGACCATATAGAAGAACAAAGAAATACCATTATGTAACATCTATGTGAATGGAAACATTCTTAAACTTAAATGGTTAGTTAGTTAGTCGACAGATTATCCTCATTGCACGTAGAACCACTCAGTTCATAAGTGTTCGGATCCCCTCAGTAAATCCAGCATCGTGTAGCTGCTAATGACACCAGTTCTGTGTTGGTTTCTTTTTCTTTTGTGGCTACCCGCATAGTGTTCTCTTTTGGCGACACCCCATTTAACATGTTCTTGCAGTCTGTCCATGTTTGCAGATTCACAGTTCTCATTTGGTTCACGCAAACGTCTTAACTCTCTATCTTATATCTCTATCAGTATATCTTAACTTAAATATTATATATGATATCTCTATGGCTCCTAGGGTTCCCTATCTTATTTTTGTTTTCTGTGTATTATGTACGACAAAATGGAACAGACCAAACAGATCTCTTCCTTAAATGTTCTTGTATTCTTGACACAGCATTATGTGTTTATAATTGTTGTGTCTGTTATGTGAGTTATGTCTCTAATACTTTGTTAATATAAATTTATGTAACTCAGGTGTCATTTCAGTGGTTTGAAACAAATTATGTCCAAATTCCAATGTTGTAGATTCAGGCTGTACAATAGACACATTTGATGGGGGTGGGGGGGGGGGGGGGTGCCAAGTGGATTGTTTCTACAGTGAGGCAGTCATCATTTGAAGGTGACAGGTTTGATTCTGGACATGGACACTGGCTTAACATTTTTATCTTGTTTAGTGTGTCCTTCTATCTTTCTACTTCTTTCTTTGAGTGCTGATTAAAACATGTTTGATTTGTTAGTTTTATTTAACTTTAAACAAGTGAATTTATAAAACTATCCTGAAATTACTCATCCCCATGTGGGTTTCGGGGCCCCATTTGGGGGTGGGGGAGAATAGACCCACTGCCTCCCTAACAAGCATGTCGTACAAGGCGACTAAATAGGCCGAAGCCACATTGCATCTGCCTGAGAGGCGAGGAACTGACAGTCTCCATATAAATAAGCCAACTCTGTAAAACAGATGTGAATGCAAAACTTAAGTTTTAAGACAAGACTAAAGTCCAGAGTGGATGAACAGGCAGACATTTTGGCCGGCCTTAATAATTCATGAACACGAAGAATAAAATGTCATTACTTATTACATCTTCTTCTTCTTCCTCGTGTTTACCAGCAGTAAACTCCGGCGGAAAGTTCTGGTTGTTCATCCACTTCTGGACTACAGACCTGTTCCAGAACCCGAGTGTTGCGTGTGCATCCGTTTTGCAGATCTGACTCATTTGTAAGTAGACTGCTGGTTCCTTGCCTCTCAGGCAGATGCACTCCGACTTTGAAGGAAGCTCCCAATTAGTCGACTCTTACGACATGCTTTTGGGTAGGCAGTGGGTCTATTCTTGTTTTCCCTATAATAGGGCCCCGAAACCCACATGGGTAACTTATTACATCTGACTTAAGATATCTTGCAGAGATAAGAAGATTTATGTTCACCCTCCCCCCTTCCCCCAAAGTTATTTGTACCAACATTAAAAAAGAGATAAGAGGTTTTAAAGAATCTGTATTGTTTTATGCATGTGGAACATGGGCAGTAGGTAGATAGGTTTTTTTATAATATCTAATTGCAATGGAAACAGATGCAAATAATACAGTGGATGGCAGAACACAAATCAAACAGACCACCTCAAGGTAGATGAAAGCAATAAATTTATAGAGAAATTTGTAGACAATTTTGAAAAAACATGTTTTGAAAAAGAATAAACTGGATAGGCAGACTTGATCTGAAAAGGTTATTTAAAATGAGAAGAGCTGGTTGCTCTGAGCATTCATTTTCACTTGCTAGACAATGTTTGTATTGTCTTCTGTCTTTCTCATGCTGTATTTCTCTCCTTCCTTTCTCCGTCTGTCTATTTACCATACTTTTATCTGCATTTTTTGTGTATTAAGTAATACCATAAATTAAAAATTTCCTCCATCTTTCAGATATTCTCAGAGAGAAAAGAAGAAAATAAAAAAATGGCCAGCATTTTGCTGCAGTTTCCTCCCCCACCTCGAAGAAGTCACTTGACTGTTTTGGAACAAGAGGGTCAGTTGAAAGATGCTCCGGAGTCTGTTCCATTGTCATGTGTAAGTCTGAACTTGTGACAGTTTTAGCCTGTTTTATTTCTGTTTGAGCTCGGAATCGTTCTAGTGAATGTGGTGGATCATCAGTTGTATTTAAGTATTTGCCATTTTCTCGAATGGACTTGTGTCGGCCATTTGTGTGGGTCCGCACAGTTGCTTTTTGTGTGTTGGCCAGCATGGAGTTTTGATGGGGAGGTAGTGGATCTAATCTTTTCTCCCCACAATGGGGCCCCGGACCCACATGGGAAAATATAGTGTATGTCTGTGGAGAAAAATATTCCCTAGATACTTGGTAAGCATGTACTACATCCCCTGACCGCACATGTCACATGCCTCCCAGAGGATGGGCCAATTAGAGAAGATAATAATTAATACCTTCTTTTGAAAAGGCAGAAGCCTGGAACAAATCTTTAGGTATGGGTTGCGATTTGTAAACAGAATTAATTTATTGTTGGGATAAGTTGAGAGCCCAGGTGGAGGATAGGACAGAATATTATCCCTACAAATGTCTACCTGGCAATATCATCTTTGTTCCTGCAAAGGCACCCACACTAACATTGACTGAGGATACAAAATATTTGTTTTATGAGGAAGTCAATAACGCAGTGAAAGCAGTTCCTAAATCTAATGGCATCTACATACTTAATGATTATAATGCTCACGTGTGGTCGGACTCAAAACTCATGACCAGTTTGCCTTGAAAAACATAATTAATAATTAATAAAGCAACAGTGTATTAACCAGCATGTTTATTTATGTTGAAAAACATAATGAATGAAAACAGGCAAAGACTATTGGAATTCTGCACTAGAAATTACCTGTGCATCTCAAACTCTTTTGTCAAAACTAAAGACCGTTATAAGTTGTCATGGAAACATCCAAGATCTGGCACCACTTGGACCTTTTTATCACAGTGAGGGAGCACCTGAACTATATATCACTAACTCACAGCTACCACAGTGCTGACTGTGACACTGACCATTTAATTGTGATATCATCTTGACATCATAAAGTCATCTTTTTGCTCCATGTGGTTGTATCAAAATAAAAAACTCTTTCCAGCCTAAGTAAAGCTGATTCTCTGCTCCATTGTATTTATTATTTCTCTTTAGGTAAAGCTGTACCAGTATAAAGAAATTAAAATTAAATTTTGTTTTTAAAAGTAATTGGGGAAGGGGGGGGGGGGGGGTAAAGAGAAGGCGGGGGCTAAGCACGATATCACATTGACTAGCAGGGTTGCTTGTCCGTTTGGTGGTCACCGGTTTAAACCACTAGAATTTTTATAAAACTGACCAGTACTGCAGTTATAAAAATTGACCAGTACTGCAGTTATAAAAGCCGACCAGTACTGCAGTTATAAAAATTGACCAGTACTGCAGTTATAAAAACTGACCAGTACTGCAGTTAAAAAACTGACCAGTACTGCAGTTATAACAACTGACCAGTACTGCAGTTATAAAAACTGACCAGTACTACAGTTATAAAAACTGACCAGTACTGCAGTTATAAAAACTGACCAGTACTGCAGTTATAAAAACTGACCAGTACTGCAGTTAAAAAAACTGACCAGTACTGCAGTTATAACAACTGACCAGTACTGCAATTTTCTTCTGCTTCTTCTTACCATCTTTTTCCTTATGGTAAAGTTTCTGAGAATTATATTGATGCTTTTCTTCTTAACTGGTCTTGTGAAAGGCCATTTACAAAGATTTTTACGGGGCAGAAGAGTTAATATAGAACATGGCCATTTATTAAAAGTGGCTAAAACAATTGCTAATAAACTACAAACATTCATTAACTGGTGCCTGTGCAGAACAGAGGGACTTAAATAGTATGACAAAATCACTCAGGTGTAGTTTTGGGAGAAATAAGAACACATTCTAGTGAATCACGGTGAGGAAAAGAGACTGGTATTGAATAGGAGACTTGAATAGATACACACTGAGAAAGCCTGATAACAAAATAACAAGAATGTCCTTGCACTGGAGCTCATAGAGCATTACTGTTCGCTGATTACTGGTTACTTATTTTAGAACCAACATCAAAGCACACCGGGAGTAGTCATAGAGACTCCATCTCCCACAGCTAAGGTCTAGATGCTGACTGTTCGAAGCACACTGATTATCCACACACCTATTCATCCTCTCGTTTGTCCCTCCGTGCCGAATCCACACCTGATTCCTCAATCACTCATTTTTACACTTATTGTTTCATCTAACCTCATGTCTTCTATCAGCATTCATCCATAAATGGTCTTCAGAATGTCTCCTTTTTCCAGTGCAAGTGTTCCTTTATCTATCACATTTGTAATCAGACTATCCACTCTTTCATTCCCTCACACTCCTGCATCTTCCATATAGTATATCTGGTGAGTCTCTTAATGTTTACATGCTGATGTCATAGAGCCAAAGAACTAAAGGCAGACCAATGAAAAAAAAACAAGGTGGAATGGAGAATGAGAGGAAACAAGTGGGGAGGATGGGTTGAGCAACATGCAGTGGCAAAAGATAAAATGATTTAGCACAAGTTGATTGTGTATTTATACTCTATTGCGGCATAAATGTAGAAAAAGAAGAATGGATCCTTTGTATTGTTTGCTTAAATGACACATTCTCAAGTGATGGGCAAGCCATTATATTGCAAGTATTCTGATCTCGAGCTGCTCAGATATTACTGATGTTGCCAGTTAACATCAATTGTATAAGTATAAAACAGACCCTTTTCCACACCCAGATCTGTTGGGTATATGGTGCTAGACCTATATTTACTACACCAGACGGCACTGGATGGATGATGTGATTGATAATCATCCTGCTGGCTGCTTTACCTCCAAGGACTTGACTCGATAGCCATTTTAGGTTGGTTCTACCTGGGAGCTTTGGTAATTGTCAGATACAAATCTGACTCGGTGGGGATTTTAATCCACAACCTTCTGGTGCACAGTCAAGCATCTAATCGCTACACCACAGCAGCTCCCTCATTTATATAAGGCATATTTATATAATAATAATTTGTCTTAAGTTGCCAGATTATCCTGAGATTACAATACAGAGTGAGAGAAGTTGTCGCCTGAATGCACATTATGACAGCGCTCAGAATGCTTTTTTAACACACGAGCAGACATCATGGAAAAGATCTCTACATGCATGGTAAGCATACTCTTTAGGTCTTCTTATTCTTCTTCTGCATTCACCTGTTAACGGGCGATTGGCATGTCTTATTATGGCTTACATCTATGCTGGGATATGCGCGTTTTTCTGCCCAACACATCTGATTTCAGCAACACTTTTTTAGTTGTCTTTTACAACCTGGTTGTTATGGGACGGACAGTGGGTCTGTTTTCCCTTCAAAATAGGGCAGCGGAAATCCCAGGGGAATCTTTAGGTCTCATTATGTTGTACCTATGAACACATTAGACAAAAGAATGTACATCACAGAAATTGAGAACACCTATAATAGAGGATTATGTTGCAGTATATTTATAATCGTTTTTTTTTTTCAGATGCACATTTTAATCAAGCTTTGATTAATGTAGCTTACTTATATCGTTGTAAGTCAGATTTGCTCTACATTTTCTTCTACATTCATCCCTAAAAGAGCAGTTGGCACATTGTGTTGGGGTTTACTGCTAGGCTATAATATCTGTGCTGTTTGGCTTACCGCATCTATTTTTAGCAATCCCCTATTTAGTCACCTTTTTCGACATGCTTGCGGGGGGGGGGGGGGGGGGGGGGGGGGGTTTGGGGGGGGGGGGGGGGTTGGAGTGAAGGCATGGGTGTATCCCCCCCATCCTCCCTCCCCAGTGGGATCCTAGAACCTGTATGTATAATTTTGGTGTTTGTTTAGATGTGAACCTTCTGGAAGACCGGGTGTTCTCTCTTATGTTCAATACATTGGTGGTCATGTTGTCTTTAATTCCTGCAAAAGACTTATTGAAGTGAGGCTGGTCCTGGCCCAGAATTAGAGTGCCATCTGTTTAGTGAATGTATTGCACAGCTCTCTTTCCCCACTGCAAGGTTAGAAACCAGTGGCATGTGCAAGTAAATTCACAGTTGTAGGCTAGAGGCGCATCAGATATGATGCTGGACTTTTATGTATAGACCAATCAGCACTCAGTGGGTGATTCCAAGCACCTTTGCTTCCCTGGACATTAACTAATATCTATGTTTAGGCTCTAGGTTGATCTAGAAGCCAAGTTCAATTTTGAAAGAAAAATCTGCCAAAACCTTCAGGTCAGCAAGCATCTTGCTACTGCCTGTCATAAGGGGAGGGGGGCCTAGAGCACAATTAATCATATGAGGCAGTAGTCTTGCATTTTGACTTTGCATGTGAAAGCTTCAAGATTTTACAGGGACTGACAAGTTTTTCTACTAGTTTACAAATGGGACTGTGAAGGGCATTTTGTGGGATTTTCACTGGCACAGGAGCGGAGAGGTTATGGGGCAACCCATCTGTGGTGATGCTGGAATCTTGACTGACTGACTGTCTGACGAACTAAGGCATTTGTTTTGTGTCTGTTAACAGTAGACCTGAGTTCATTTGCTTTTCTAATTAACTTCTAGTTTGTTGACTGGCTTAGCCTTCCCAGATAGTTCAGTAGGGCGTCATCACTAAAAACAGATCCAAAGAACTTTGTGTCTCTTGGCAGATATCACAGTCTTTAAAAAAAATAAAATAATTTACGATGTTACTATTTACAGGTACAGTGGTGGTATTGTCAATATGCTGGAGGAATTATCAAATGCAAAGGAGGAAGGTAATTGTGTACTTAGTGTCAATAAATATAACCAGTTATATTTGACTAATCTCACTATGATAGGGTTGTGTTCAACACTCACCTGTCGACCAAAATGTCTTAGCTTCAAATCTGCATGGAGGCAGACTTAACCGTGGCTGCCATGTTGAACCAGCCTAAAATAGGTACTAGGTATGTCCTGGGAAGTAAAAGCAGCAGGTGGGGGATATTGACAGCATCACCTGCCTAGTGGCGATTAGTCTATAAAATATGAGTCTACTATCATGTGCATGATGTGTCATAGTATTTAATTACCACATTTTACAATAGATATAATTGCCTTGTTATGCTATCACAGTCGATGTCTTTGCACATTAGGCATCTCCATGAGCGCTCAGTCCTCTGATGCAGCAGCCAGTCCAAGGTACTTCTACTGATTGTTCCCATTAGAAGTTGGTTTTAGTATCTCCTGTCTTTACCTCGAATACGGCATAGATGTTTTTCACTAAGCTCAGCTTCACAGTTATGCAGTCATGTTAGCGTCAGAGATTTACCATTAACCTAGTACTTACAAACTGGTGCGTCTTATACAAGGGAGGGTCTTATATACCCAAAAACAGGGTATATAGACTAAGAAGAATATAAATAGAAATGGCTTCTAAACATCTTCCTGTCCCGAGATATTTTAGCCATGTTAAATGCCATCGTGGCCTGGAGAGATCGGTGATGGAGAGTATTGTCCGGCAAATGGGGCAGAGGCCAACCTCAACGAAGGTGGTTACAAGTCATTGAAGATGCATTGACTGTGAAAGCACATAGGGCTGGAGAATTGGCTAGAGAAAGAGTTAGTTTGAGGCATGCTGTGATGAGAACGACTTTCTGTACAGGACCTGCTGATTGATGATGATAAAAAAGGCTTCCCCTTCTGAGACTGCAGTCTGATCATTTGACAAATGACTTAAACAACTTTTTCTCAAGTGACAGTCCAACCAGAAACAAATCCCAGATGTATTGTTTGGCCGTATTAACCCCCCCCCCCCCCCCCCCCCACAAAAAAAAAAACCACAAAAAAATCATCTTTCTGAGATTCATTGGCCGTAAACCCCAGCAGAAAGGTCTGGTTGTTCATCCGCTTCTGGACTTTGTATTGTTCAAGGATTTTAGTTTTGCACTCACATTCGTATTACAGATCTGGCTTATTTGTGTGCAGACTGTTGGTTCCTGATATCTCTGGCAGATGCACTCCAACTTCAAAGGAAATGTCGATACTGTCTATGTTGGCCAGACCCCTAGGTGGGAACCTGTTTCCAGGATAACAATAGAGAAGTGTAAATAGGGGTTAACCAGAATGAGTTCCAGCCCTGATGCACTACTTTATTTGGTTCAGCACCTCTTCATCCGATCAGACAGATAATTTAGGGAACTCTGTGGTTATAAAGTAACCTGCTATCCTGTGTCGGTGGGGAGGTACACTGCCTATGGTATTTATTTTACATGCAAATAAATGTTGGTTTTCCTGTTTAAGTCAGGGGCCTCATTATTGTGAAGAAAAAACCAAAAAGAATAGACCTCCTAACCCCAAACAAGCATGTCCTAAAAGGTGACTAACGAGGTGTGTTTGCTTCAAAGTTGGAATGTATCTGCCAGAGAGGCAAAGAAACAACAGTCGACATACAGATAAGCCAGAAAACGTAAGTGCTTGCAGAATGTAAGTTCTGGAACAATACCCAAGACCAGAAGTAGACGAACAACCATAAATTTCTGCTGTAGTTTACAGCCAGGGAACAGTCACAAGAAGAAGAATATTGACGGACAGATTCTGTCAACCTTACAGCTTATCCGATCAATAAATATATCAACTAAAATAAATAGTCTTACAAAAAAATATAATCTAAAAAAAAATCTACTCTCACTATTGGGCTAGACTGTCATATATTCTAATCCATGGCATAGGGTAACAATAATCCCTTCTTCACCACTGTCCTTTCTAAACAATTCCCACACACTTCTGAAATCTGGTAATTATTGCGTGTTTTTAGGTCATCCTTTTTATTATATCTCCACATATATATTTATATATTTATTATATTTCCTCTTCTTGATCTGCCTAGTGGTCTACTCCCTTTGTTGGTGTTGCAGTTTTTGTGGCTCTGTTATCTGCAATTCTCTTTGTATGCCCCAGCCAGTAATCTTCTTCTATTTTTTTGTTGTAGTTGCTGTAATACTGATCAGAATAATAATCCTTCCCCTGATAGAGTTTGAACCACTGTCTTCATAAATGAGCTGAATAATCAATATGCCAATGTAAAAAGTATAGGAAAGGATACTTTTACAGCAGTGGCACATAAGGGTTAGTTAGCTAGTTAGTCTTTCCTCTTGAGCCTAGGGCAGTGCATAGGGCAGAAGTCATAGCTCTCCATGTCTGTCGGTTCGTTACCACCTGTTTTAAGTCTTGGATGTTTGTTAGGTCCATGGTTGAGCCCTCCCTGATGATGGTTCTACACAGAGTCTGTCTTGATCTTCCCCGTTTTCTGTTCCCTTCAGGTGTCCACACTTTAGTGCTTGATGGGGGAGTCTTATCTTATCAATTCTGAGTGCATGGCTAATGTTACTTAAGGGTGGTAGACTCTTATTTGATAATAAACTAGTGAAACGTCAATCACCAAGCGTTTGGATGTTTGGGGATCTGCGGTTGTCATACACTCAGCTTTCACAAGTCATATTTTTGTGTGTGGGTACAATTCCCCAAGAGAGTTCGTTCCCTGGCCCTCTGTTGGAAAACAGAATAAACCTACTGCCCCTCTAATGAGCATGCGGTAATGGCAACTAATGAGGGTTGGCTGAAACTGGATGTGTTGGGCCCAAATTTCGAGATATCATAGCTTAGCTGTAAACCACAATACAATGTGCCACCCTCCCTTTTTAAGAAGTGTTGTACAATGTTTCCAAGCATTTTAAACTGCATTTTTCACATATTTGTTCTTCACAGTTCCCTTCTGGCTCTCCACGCCAAGCAGAGCAGCCTTATCAGTTGTGCAGAAGTTGAAATCATTTCGCATTTCAGTGTTCCCACAAAAATCTGTAAGTTGCTTCGATAATGTTCTGTTGTTTTCAGTCACTGGTCTTTGTTATTCTGAAAACATACAGATAGATCAACATAGGTGAGTACATATGATGGAAAATGGCGTGTAGACATTATAACAAGAATTCCCATGGCAAACATAGCTTTTTGTGAATGGGACTCTGTGACGAGCGTAAGCTTGGGCCTACGGTGTGACGTGCTGTAAAGGCTGTGTGGTGATGTGCGGCGTACCAAAGGTGACTAAGGGCGTCGCAATGTAACAAGTGGCATCAACAACTTAATATGCCACTGGCCAAGAGTAACACAACATGATGAATGCTGAAGCTTCTAAACGTAGCGGAACGAGAACTCTCTTTAAAAGTTCCATTTGTGTATTGACAAATAGCAATGATCAACACAAGGAGAAAATATGCAATTAATAATCCAGACTCATTCAAGCACATCAACAAAAGCCCGCTCGTACATCCATGGACTGATATGTCCTCACGACGGGTCGCAGTCCGACCTTGAGATCTAGACAGTCATCTCTGTCTTGGGTTCCGCAGTCTGAATTAAGTAATGAAAGTATACTGGCTTACTGCCGAACTATGACAATATACCAGCTTTCTGCTGAGGTCTACAGTGGAGTCCCGGGGTAAAACGTCCTCAAGGATCCAACTGTATACAACGTCTGCTTCCGTGGCATCCCGGGGTAAAGCATCCTCAAGGATCCAACTTGATTATCATTCCTTAAGTGGCATCCCGGGGTAAAGCATCCTCAAGGATCCACACCAAGGCCGGACCAAACGTCCGCCTTGGTCAAACTTCGACTTTCATCTCCTAGAATACAATTCCTTCACAACCTGACGTATTGTTTTGACGTCTTATGTGCTCACTCAGTACTGGTGTGTTCTGGTGCACATCCGCACGCGACAGACTCGTACCCCACTCATAAAATGCAGTCAGTTTAAAAAAAAAAAGTAAAAGTCAGGGCTTTTTTCTTTAAAAAAATAAACAAGATGTCGGCAGTCACCGCAGGGTGAAAAAAGGTGACGGTATGCACTATAAAGAGTGTATTACAATAATGCTGGTGAAGAAAAAAAGAATGCCCTAAACAAAAATTGGTTTCTTATGAAAATTCGAAGAATAGCTTAGATGGACAACAAATTAAGTAGGCAGTCTGTTGAAAAAAAACAGTACAAAAACACAGATGACACCTGTAAACTGATTATAGAAATTAGAATGTAGTGTTTTATATACATTTCATGAGTAGGAGGATAATAACTCATAAATATGATGGGAGCAGAGCAAAATGAAGTCAAAGAGAATAAATGAAAGAACAAACAAACTTTATTTTTAAAGGGTTAAGCATTGGGCACACAGGCCTGTCTGACATTGTTCCCTTTCAGTCTCACTCCTTGCACATTGTTATTCATTCCTACATCAGAGGTAATAATAAACATTTTCAGTGATACCTAAGTCTTAATTACAGATGATTGATTGTGGAGATAAATGATGAAAAGTCTGTCCAAATGGCATATTAAAGACAAGAACTCAGGCTTGATCAAGAACTAGTAATCTTATGAGACAGCGAATCATTAAAGTTGGCTGCAGACATATAAGGTTGTCATTATTTTGTTTTATGATAGAGTTGATAATATAAAGAAAATAGCCAGATATGAATTTTCTATGAGGAAGTTGACAGCTTATGAAGAGTTATGTAAAAGCTGCTGGTACTGGATAGGACATATCATCATCATCATCATCAGTCAGCAGGTCCTTTATGGAACATTGCTGTCTTTTGTCACTCTTTTTCTAGCTAATACTCCTGCCTTATGTGCCTTCATAGCCAGTGCATCTTTAGTGTATTGTTTAGACCTTACAGATCAGCCTCTGCTTCATTTGTTAGAAACTGACTCCTCCATCACAGTTCTCTCCAGGCCACCATGAAGTTTAACATGGCGAAAATACTGGACCTTGTGGGAGAGGATGTTGTTTATGCTCCAGTTTTCCCTCAGTGTTCAGATCGTGTAATTTATATGAGAGACATTAATTTAACTTTTAATAGTATAAATAGAAAGTTCGGCTCTCCTTTAAATACAGATCGTTAGCTGGAAAGCCGCCGATCGCTTAGTGGGAGTTCTCTCTCTTGGTTGCAGTCCAAACACGGAGCGGAAAAGTCACGAATAAAAAAAGACAGTGAGGTCGACAACAGGGCTGCCAATGCTTGGGTGTTTCCCCCAGATCTGGGTGTTTATTTGATGCTTCGGGGAAATCTGCAGTTTTTTCTAAAGTAAATATATCCTTATATAAAAGTGGTATTAGTTGCCACAAATGTGACTCCTGCAGATCTGTATGACTTAATGACCGATAAATTTGCATGGTTAGGGGTAGGGGTAGGGGTAGGGTTATGGTTAGATGTGACAATTTTGACGCAGGAGTTCCAAATAATCGCGCACAGTGACATACACACCCAAACAATTGAAGGACTGTGGATGCTACTCAAACGGACAATTCGCCATCACTTGGGTACCAGCCGCGCGCTATTGCCATCATGTTTAGGAGAATTCCAGTGGCGCCACTCCCACAAGCATCACATTGTCGGCCAGTATTTGGAACTTCTACGTCAAAATTGTCACATCTCTAACCCCTACCCCTAACCCTACCCCTAATCCTAACCCTAACCCTAATCCTAACCCTAACCCTAACATCTAACCCTACCCCTAACCCTATCCGTAACCCTAACCCTACCCCTAACGCCGCTAACCCTATCCCTAACCCTAACCCAAAGCCTACACCCTACGCAACCGTATGATGACTACGCAACCGTACATGCAACCGTAGGATGATAGGTAAGTATGTCATTTGTTTCGTTCCCTCTGTACGGTCCGTGTTTGCAATGCAGGTAAGGGAGAGAACTCCCACTAAGCGATCGGTGGCTTTTCCAGCTAACGATCTGTATTTAAAGGAGAGCCGAAAGTTCTTCTCTGGAATCCTCAGGGCAAAGAAATAAACACATGGAGAAGAGAACGAAGCTACAGACAACGGTAAATGATATGCATGCTTATCATGGGTTAGTTTATGGCCTTTGCGAAATTGTGTGATACAGTGAAGCAGAAAGGAAGACGGTATGCAAGGGAGACAATCATCCCCTGTCTTTTTGTGAGTCAGTTAATATGTGCAGATTTTCCCCTTGACTGTGTCTGCCAAAGAATGAACCTTGCCTTGATATTTCTCTTGCAGATGTCAAATGATGACCTGCTGACCAAATACACTCATGTCTCCAACTGGTATGTACATTCTCTTTTTGAGTTTACTAGTTGTAGAACTTGATTGTGCAACAGTCATATAAATATGGTCCAGTTGGTAGGTAGGTAGTTGTACCCCACCAGGACATCACACAAGCGATAAACATCTGGTGACACAAAGTGCCACAATGCGGATGAGGATTACCCGTGGAGAGGTCTCAGAAACCCCTTTCAGTAATTTAGGCCATATCTATGGCTAGGCCATATTTATAAAGTAAGTAAAGTAAAGGACCCTTTTCCACCCCTTTAGGTGTATAGGGCATGTAGGGCTAGACCTATATTTTATAGACCAACAGCACAAGATGGATGATAAGGTCCGCATCACGCCGGCCGCCTCTACTTCCCCGGGACTGCACCCGGTACCCACTCAAGGCTGGGTTGACCTGGGAGCCAAGGTCATTTTTAAAGAAAAGTCCGGCTACGTCAGGGAGCGAACCCACAACCTTCTGATCTGTGGCACACGTCTAGCCACTCTGCCACGGCGACTCCTAAACCATATTTATGGCCCGGCTATATTCAGGGCCCCCGGCAAAAGCCAGGGTGGGGCTTCAAATAACAAAAAAATTGCATCCCTGAGGGAACAACCAGGTATATGGTCCAGTAAATATGGATAAAAAGGTGCTGTACCTATTGCAGTGAATTGAAACATATTATACTTGTGTATAATTGGTTAGATTTGGCACCTAAAAGGAGCAGCTGTCAGAGTGGATAAGAAAGCTTAGCTCTTATTCATGAGAAACAGGTTTGAATCCTCATTAAGGTGATGGATTTTTTTTCTGTTGGGGGCAATAATTCAATCCCATCCTGCACATTCTCCTGGCAGTGTTAAAAGCCTGTGGCCCTAAATCCATAAAGCTCAAGACCATCAGTGGTTTAATCTTACAATATTTTAGTTTCAGTAGTTGTTTGTATCTGCAATTTTTCAATTGAAACTTGTTTAAATTTGCACTTATTTAGTTGAAAGTGGTTTATATCTGATTATCAGTTGGGGTGGTCATTTATGTAGTTTATTTAAAGATGGTTTGTCGGTGCAATTGTTCAGTTGAAATAGTGGTTTATATCTGAAATAGTTAATTTAAAACAGTAATTTTTGTAATTTGTCTGATAACACTAACGGATGTCAACCTCACATACCATCCTTTGACAACATTTGTTGACACAAATAAAACATTTATTGACAGGAGCAGAAGTCCCGTCCAAGTCTTGGCCTGGCATCCCCATGTCACCAAACTTGCAGTGGCCTTGAAAGATGATTCTGTGGTTGTTTACAGCTCAGGCAGCTCTCTGTGTCCCACGCTGAAACACAAACTACAGAAACATGTCATCGACCTTGCTTGGCAGTAAGTTCCTGTGTTGTCTTTAGCTGATGTGTTTCTAAATACGCAGGGGGCCCATTTCTGTTTCTTGGCATATTTTACAGCATATCATTACTCTGGCCAAATTTTGGGGGGAAAGAAGAATAGACACACTGCCCTTTAACTAGTATGTTGCACAAGGCGACTTATTAAGGATTTGACAAAAAACTTGGTTTTCAAAGAGGTGAGAGCTCGAAGACAACTTATCACAGTCATCAGAAAAAGACAACCCTTTTTTTTTTTTTGGTCATATTGTGAGAAGAGGGAAATGGGAACATCTTGTGACCTCTAGAAAGATATGTGAAAAAAAAAGAAACGGAGGAAGACAATGTGAGAAGATTCTTGACAACCTTTTGTCATGGCATGGAAGGGTGTCAGCACATGAACAGATTTATGCTTTTGAAACTATAAGATTGTGGAGAGGCATGTTTGCTAATGCAAGTTGGTATGTTACTTGATGATGATGATGATGAAATTGGATGTGTTGGGCCAAAAAATACAGATATTGCAGCCTAACTGTAAACCACAACACAACATACCAGCCATCCTTTGAAGGGTGAATGCAGAAGAAAAGGAAACCCTATATTTTTTTATAGACTAAACAGCACTTGAATGGTAATGTATTCACCATCATAGCTGCTACGTTTACCTCCCAGAACAGATCCTGGTACCACTTTTGGTTGGACACATAAGCAGAAATACATATTTTCAAGAAATCAAATTTATTAACAAACAGTTTATTCAACTTGAAAATTAAACATATCTTCAACATTATTTCCAGCATTCATGATGCACTTTGCAAAAATTCATGTGAAGTCAGTGCAATAAATCCACATTGCCACCAGTTTTCCTGTGTGTCCAGACTTTAGGGGTACCCTGTATAATGGAAGCAGAGATAGTTACACTGTAACCTGCCATGCGTTCTGTTAAAAAGTGACTGAGGATGTAAATGTGAGACTGGCTAAATCATCACTAAGACAACTTTAAGTACACATTTCAGCCAAGTCAACAACTCTACGAAGAACTTCACATTGTGTTGCTTAAGGGGTGCTCCATTGGATGATAAATGAAGAAGAAAAATTAACAATAGAAAGAGCCTCTTTAAATTTTTTTATACTTTTCTTCTTCAGCATTCTGAGCCCTTGAGGTTAATTGCTGCAGATATCACCCGCCTCCATTCATCTCTCTGGCTGGTCTTCTCTTTCCAGTTGGTGACACCAGGTGTTTGCAGGTCTGTGTGGACATTATCTTTCCATCGCCTTCTTGGTCTGCCTCATGGTCTACGACAATTCATCTCCCTTGTGAAAACAGTTTTCACTTTTGTCATTTGACATTCTCTTAACCTGCCCCGACCATTTCAGTCTATTAGCTCTCATTACTTTAAATTCAGTAAAAACCAAATTGTCCTCATTTTGTAAATTTTAGCACAGAATTAAAAGTTTTGTCAGGTGGTAGCCTGTGTAAAGATTGTTTTTCTTTCAGAAGTTTTCATGATGCCAAATAACATGTTGAATGTTTATTATTTGTTTTCATTTGTTTTAGGCCTTTGTCAGCATCTGTTCTGGCTGTGGCATGCCAGTACTGCATTCTTATTTGGCATGTTGAGCCCACATCATTGGCTGTAAGGTAAGTAGTCACTCGCCGGTAAGTTGTTAATATCACACACCATCTATTTGGGTCCTGCAATATCTACTTAGCGAAGCATAACAAATCCACAGAGAAACTTATTTTCTCAAAGGATTAAGAATAAGGTAGGTAAAGTCAATGGTAGTTATTTGTAGTGAATGCTTCACTGGCTTCTCTGTGTGTGTTATGCTGTTTCATCAGCCTTTCATTTCACCATGAAACTTTAACCCTTAGCCTACTCAAACTGAACATTCGTGGACTTGTTAGTGATTGCTTTTTTTTTTCTTCCGTTTCAGTTTTCTGTGCATTTAAGTAGCCAGTCTTACTTTTTAAAAATCTTATTCCTCTTTGTGTTCCCTGGCTGTAAACTGTTTCAGAAAGTTCTGGTTGTTTGTCTAAGTCTTCTGCACTTTAGTCTTGTCCCAGAACTTGAGTTTTGCATACACATCCATTTGATAGATCTGGCTTAATTGTATGCAGACTGTTGGTTCTTTGTCTCTCAGGCTTGGCACTCTGACTTTGAAGAAAACACCCCTAATTAGCCAACTTTTACAATATGTTCTCATTAAACATAAAACTCTGTAGTAAATTGTTTGTGACTTCAGATAGTAATAATATCACCTTCACACACCTTGCTAAGTGGCTTGGACATTCATGTTTTTCCACAGATATGTCCATGGTGTTGTGGACTCTTTTAATGATATTCCTCTAAGCTACAGTTTTGAGCCATCAAACTTTATTTCTTTCCGGCTGCCTCTGCTTCTTCTACCGCTAATCCTTCCAGCCAGGATGTTACTGATTGTTTTTCATCACTTTTAGTGACCACAATATACTTTTTGTTACTTTCAGCTGCATATGCATTAATGTTCTACTTTCATAAGACATTCATTGTTAGTTGCTAAGGCAATGTAATGTTTTTGTAACATTTGTGTCCGAAATGATATAACTGTTGCTGCCTCCCAAACTTTCCTTATTTGTTTGTTCACATTCTTAGATTCACTGGCATTTGGCAAAACAGGCACAGCAAAAAATTCAGTGACTTATTATATGAACAAATTAATTTAAAAAAAAATGAAAACATTCTTTGAAAGTGATTAGTCAAGCATGTTTAATTGTACTGCCTCACCATTTTTGCCTTTGTCACTGAATGAAGAACTAAAAAGCAGCTGCCTTGACAAAAAGCGTCCTTAGAGTATTAATAAAATATATCCACCATACTCAGTCCATAACCACATTGAGATTCAAGTGTGGGCAATGTGTAGTGCACTGATCTGGAATTTTCCTAGTGTAATTGAAGCAGGCGTTACACAGATCTGAAGTTAAAACAAGAGGCCAACCTAGGAGGATATAGATTGATGACATTAAAGAGCTTTTACATGGACACGGTATGACAGTAGCCATTGCTTCCCATCAAGTAATGGATGGCAAACTGTTCCTCACCACAAAGCTTAATGGCAGAAGTGGAAATTGATGGTGATGATGATGTTGATTGAAGTAGGAGAAGATCAGAGCATGTATGGCTAGCATAGTTCACAATCTAATGCAGTTGAGTTAAGAAGTGACATCCTAGCATGTGATATGTTCCCATAAGCCCTCTGTCCTCATCTTCAGGGACAACACAGGGTACTGATACTGATGGTACCAGTAGCAATCTGATTGAAAATGATATGTAAATCCAATCAGTCAATTAGTTAACTAAACTGAATAATAAGACTTAGATACCTCTACACCCCAGAGTAGAACAGAAAAGGTAATTTAAAACTTTCCCCAACACTTAAGGTATTTTTCCATGTATAGGACATTATGTTTTCTCTGTATTTTTGTTGTTTCAAGTTTAAAATTTTGGGTTGTCTTGTACATGGAATGGTTTTTAAATATTTATTTCTTAATTTGTGGGTAAAAAATTAGGGGCGGTCTTATACAAAGGAGTGTTTTATACACAGAAAATATGGTATATGTAGTGAGTCATTTTCTCCCCATTAAGTTATGCCCGATAGATGACGTCAGGTAGTACCAGTTCAACATACGAACGTAAGCGGGGAAGATCGATGGCGACATAACAACAACCCATATTCGATAGTTCACAGATTGAACAACGTTCGGACAAATTCCAGGCTTTGAATACTGATAGACAAGTCCACGTTTTAAGTTTCGACCAAGTAATCAACAATCAACTAAGATGCGAAGGAAAGATTGCAGACAGTGACGGTGTCAAAGAGCATTCATTAATTGTAGCAAAGGAATACAACCGTAAGTCTACACAGAGATGATGTGAGACTAGGGCTGCCCCTCTGCAAAACTTCCAAAGCCTTGTTGTTTGATCAAATTTCGCTGCCGACTAAAGTGTGGTAAAGTGTAGTGGGAAATCTACACTGAACAACACAGAGAAGCGTCGACACCAGATCCTGTTTTTCAGATCTGTTTTTCAAAACATAGAAAGACAGTGAAACACCGGGTAGAGTGTTAACTGTACGGAAATCAAAAAGAACCACAGCTCTGACACTGGGTATTTGTGTCGCAGCTCTACATTTTCAGCCGTGGCAAACCATTTAATAGGAAAACTACAGTATGACAAGTCTACAGAACCTCAAGATCAGCACTAACATCACCACTATCAGAGTTATTAAAGAATCAACAATTGAAAAAATCAGATTGGAATGAGACACATGAGGAAATTCTAGTTAAAATAAAAAACTGTTTTTCAAAATATCCTATTTTGAGACAACCTGACCCTTCCAAAAGATTTTTTCTACAATCAGATGCCAGCGGTCACACAATAGCTAGTATGCTTGCGCAGAAACATTCACAAACATTACTCCCAGTAATGTATATGTCACAGAAACTTAACCAAACTCAACAAAAATACAATACATTTGAACGAGAAGCATTGGCACTAGTTATTAGTCTAAAAAGTTTCAGAAGTTTCTTTTTGGGAAAAGAATTCACTATTTTAACAGATAACTTGGGGTTGACAAAATTATTAACAATTGATGCCAATAGCAATCCAAGGGTATATAGATGGGCATTGTTGATATCACAATTCAAATTTAACATTGAACACATCAAAGGAACAGACAATCATTTACCAGATATCATGTCACAATTGTAGAACATGTTACAACTGCTATTACAACTTGTATTAACTGAAATCATCTTATGCAAGGGTATGCATTGTATTATTGTATGAATGTATTATATGAATTTACAACTTGAAAAATATATATGTTTTGATCTGAATGGGTATAATATAGTAAACAATCAAAATTAAAGAGAGACAACATTCAGTGTTAAAATACACCTCACCAGAAAATGTTACATTTACTAGTATACTAAATTGAATTGGTGTAGCATTTAATTTGAATATATGTGTTAATGAGACATGTTGTAGTTTCTGAAGACAAGGTAATTAACTACATCTTGTACCTTACATATTTGGGAACAAAACCATACATTGCTGATTTAGCCATTGTTGAGGGCTTTCATGAATGGGAATAGCGAGGGTGGGACTTCATGGGGTCACACTTCGGTTTTAGAGCCAAGATTTTGGACTTCCGCACCGATCGGGGGGTGCCAGGAGAGGGGTTCGGTTGTATACCAACTTTAGAACTGGGTGGGGATACCTATGGAGCCAGATTATTGGTCTTCCGCACTAAAAGGGGAGTGCCTGGGGTGAGGATCCCATTAAGGTATTCACAGTCGTGTAAAGACCCAACAGATGGCATTTTAGAGTGTTTGAATTGTTAACCTAATGAGGAAAAGGGAACTTGGTTGGAAATGAACTTGTCGAAAATGATTCACTACAGAGGTCTAGAATCACAATGTTCAGTGAAATGTTCACACCTGATTGATTGAAAATGTAAAACATTTTTTTGGGGTGGGGGAGAATGTAGTGAGTCATTTTCTCCCCATTAAGTTATGCCCGATAGATAACGTCAGTAATAAATGTAAGGCGAATGTTTGACTGACTGAGATAACACGAGATTTATGTCTTGAGTTTCATGAGAGACATCTGAAAGTCAGGTTTTATGTGAAACATGATTGTTCACGTGAAACCATGAAGGTTGACTGGCAGGATTCATGAAAATGTGAATTATCACGGGCCAGACACGACAATTCGTGAGAATGAAATTATCCAGAATATTCGAGAACAGGACAGATCAGAGGGCTATATAATAGCGAAGAAAAGGTTTGTGAGGAGTCTCGTTTAGGCCAAGGGAAAGGTGTACATGTGGAAAGTTCGGAAGAATGTTGACGTCTGAATAGCGTGATTTCCCAATGCCTACCTGGCATAAAATAGCGGCTGACGGAAACGGTGGCCAGCTGTGAATGACTGTCGTTCTGGATGGAGGGAGCTACTGTGTTTTTCTTTAAATTGTGTGTGTATTCGACGATGTTACAAAGGTATGATTGACTGTTTAGAGCATTGATGAGTGATATTGTTGTATATAGACATTTACTGACTGCAACAACAGCGAGTGAAAATAAACAGTACGTGTAACTTCTGAACGTCTGCCAGCGTCCATGTTTTCTCGTTCTTGTCAGTCGGTGAATGGAGAGATGCAGTGACTCATTCGAGCCAGCAATTAATAACAATGAAGATCACTGCAGTATATATTCATTGAACTGTAACACTAAATAAACAAATATGTTTACGTCATCACAGGCCTTCCTCAAGCACAGTTCAGATTCTTCACTGCGGAGGTTGTTCACCTGTCACTAGCCTTGCATGGAGCCCTGATGGGGATCATTTGATTTCTGCCTCACCCAGACATGCCTCAATCATGGTGGGTTGGTTAGCTGTACATTCTCTTATAAAGTTAAATTTGAGAGGATTGATTTCATTGCACCAGGTTTTCTTCTTCTTATCTCAGCATTCACCAGCTGTAACCTTCGGCAGAAAGTTCTAGTTATTTGCAGCTTGACTTTTGTCTTGTTGCAGAACTTGAGTTGTTACCTGCACATCCATTTTACCTACCTCTTGCTCTCTCGCCTTCAATCTTTCCCTCCAGTATGCACATGTTAAGTATTTATTTGTCTATTACTGCATACTCAGTGTGTGTTTTTTTTGGTGTGGCTTTCTTTCTTAAAATCATTTTATGCATCTCAGGCAGACGCATTCTGATTTCGAAAGAAACACCTCTAACTGGTCCCCTCCTAAGACATTCCTTTCATGAAGGCATTTGGTCTATTCTTTTTCCCCCCTAAATGGAGCCCTGGAACCCATACAGAGACACTAGGTTGTATACCATATGGCTCTGTCACTCTCTACAGAATGGCTAGCTGCTTGCTGAGAGTGTCAAACAAAGCACAGACTTTGTAGCTCCGGTGATGATCCCCAGGGTTCTGTGTAAAATTTGTGCCCGGGAACTGATTTACATTTTCACATGTAGAAGAGCTAACGTCAAGCCAGTCTTATTTATCTTGCAGGTGTGGGATGTGCCAAGGGAGACTAGTGTAGCTTTACGAAGAGACCGGGGAGGTGGAGTTTCACTTCTGTCATATTCCACAGATGGGTCAAAATTATTCACATCCACATTGTCACCCCTCTTCAGGTACACTGTTTCTGTTCCTAGTCATATTTAGAACTGCTGAGCCTGTTACATACTTACATTTAGGTCATAATTTCCTGACCCTGTGGTGTAACTGTTGTACTACTATAGAGTAGCTAATTGTAGTTGGAAAGGCTGACAGTCAGTATCTGGGGGCATGTTGACAGTCAGTATCCGGGGGCATATTGACAGTCAGTGTCTGGGGGAATGTTGACAGTCAGTGTCTGGGGGCGTTTTGACAGTGTCTGGGAGCATGTTGACATGGGGGGCATTTTAACATTCAGTGTGTGAGGGTATATTGAGAGTCAGTGTCTGGGAGCATAAGGACATTTAGAGTCTGGAGCATGTTGATATTTAATGTCTTTAGGCAGGTAACCACTCAGTATCTGGGGCATGTTGATGTTCACTGTCTTGATATTCATTTTCTGTAGACATGTGGACAGCCAATGTCTAGGTCATATTGACATTCAGTGTCTGGGCGCTATAAATAGTACATGTCAGAGATACTCTTAGTAAAGCACAATTCAAAACCAAATGAGATGAGGACCACAAACGTCACCACTAATACAGTGAACAGGAAAGAGAGCAGCAATAGTTTCTGACCTAGCTGAAAGTGATCAATGTTAAAGGAAGAAGAAAAAGGCACTATTAGTTGGATGTAAGTAGTACGGGTGGGCTGTCTCATTTGGATGGATGCAGGTTTGGAAGCAAGATTAGTTTGAAAGATTTCCTCATGTGGCTTCTGGAACCTCATGTTGGGGGGGGAGGCTGGAAGGTAAAAATGAAACCCAGATCCACTGCGCTTCAAATACAGTGGAAGACCTATATTTTTTGGACCTGTCAGGGCTTGATTGGTGATCTGATCAGCATCGTGCTGGCCACCTTTACTTCCCAGGACCTTACTTGGAACTATTTAACCCTGGGTCAACCTCAGAGCCAATGTCATTTTTGAAAAAGGTCCGGCTCCATTCGGATGTGAACCCAGGACCTTTATATCCGCAGGTGAGTGTTTAACTGCTACACCAGGGTGGTTCTGACTAATTAAGGATCAGTTGAAATTGGATATGTTGGACCGAAAGGCACAGATATTGCAGCCTAGCTGTAAACAATAACGCAGCGTGACAACCGTCTTCTAAGGGTGAACACAGTCAAAGTCTGAAGGAGTAGTTTATTTACACATACACATAAGTTTAGTGTTCTGATTGCTTTTTGCTAGAATTACTGTTAAAGAATGCACTCTTCCTCTTTTGTTTCAGTATGTTTTTTTTTTCCTTATTTTTTTGCAGGGTTTGGGAAACCAAAAACTGGCATTCAGAAATTTGGTCTCAGCTGACAGGCAGATGCACAGTATGTCCATCTGTGTTTTGTGATCAGAGATGTTAAAAATTATCTGCTTAACCCTGTCACCAAAAGATGCCACATGTCTAGCATTTCCGCCTATGCCCCATTCCCGTTATTGCTGCTTGCCCAGCACTTCTGCTATGTTCTGTCTTCGAAAAGCCTAGTTAAGAGTGTTAGGTTATGTTTGTGCATTGTTTAGAAGGCTCAGTTAATTTGCTAGAAAAGTTTTCTTGGGAACAAAATGATTTTTAAAAGCCATTTTGACGTTATCATTTGTCCATATTGTTAGTGCTAGAACTCCAACAATGTCATTGTATGAGTCCCCTAGTTCATTTTTGTAGGACCCAGGGAGTGTATTTCATTTAATGCTTCACTCTGTGTTTAATAAGGGCTGTGTGGTCTCAAGGCATGGTGTCCACCTCGAGTTCTAAAGGTTCTGGGTTCAATCCCCGGTAAGGGCTTTCATGTGGACTTGGACTGCTAGTAATTCCCCCTGGTCTCTGGGTAGTGAGGTCGGACGCCTGTGTGCATTGTTGCGCAAGTACAAAAAAAATCCTCTGGCAGTTGGAAATCGAAAAGAGTAGCCTAACAAATTTGGAGTTTGCAATCAACCTAAAGTATTTCAGGATCCTGTCATTGCTACAGAGCCTGTGCATTGTGCAGAGCTTCTTCAAACTTGAGTTAGAAAAAGAATGTAGCACTTATGGGTTACTACCTGTGTGCCATGATGTTGACCTGTTGTTCCAATTTCAAACATCAAACTGTGTTTATTGATTATTCCCTTAATATAATTCATTTTTTTTAAAATGAAGATAAATAAATAATATAATTTCTTTTTTAATAAACTGCATCACGTTGTTGCTTTTTTGAAAAGGTTTTCAGGGGTTTTTCACCGGTTTCGGCCTTTAAAAAAAAAAAAAATGGAAAACCTGGGGTGAAAGGGTTTAGTTGTTCTCGTGTTGCTGGGGTCCTTGCGGAAAGTAAGTCATAGTAACACTGTTGGCTGCCATGTTTGTCATTGGAAAATAATGAACAATGGCCAGTGTTTCTGGCCACCTCATCCCCAAAAAAAAAAAAAACTTTAGCTGCAATCTCGGATGAATTGAGAATCAGTGCTCTGTCGGAAAGCTGAAGACTAAAAAAAAAAAAAAAAAAAAAGCTAGAGAATAAAGAGAAAAGAAGAATGATCTTATATGAACCTTCTCAGTACCAGACCAACTCACCATACATTTCTTGCCTATTCTAAAGATAATGGGATGTTAACAGATTTTACATTAACCATTTGTGGCTGAATTGTTAGTTTCACTACATCTGTTGCAGTATGTATTTATTACTCTCCTTCAGATTTAAGTGTTTGTTGATTTTAAACTCAGAGCAATAAGACAAAAGGCATGAAAGAAGTAACTGCTTGAGGGTGAAAGAGTTCATTATTGCAGTGTTTTTTTGTCTTGTATATTCTGAATAAAATGTAAACATGATTTAAATGCTGTAAGATATTTTTTGGGGTATTATGTTTCTTTTTCTTAAAGTCCATGCTGTGTGGTATGGTAGTCATGTCTATCCACAGTAGTACATGTTAGAGGTACTCTTAGTTGGTTTTAATGAGTACTGTAGAGGCCTTCTGTCTCACGTACTTTCAGTCAGCTCTGAAACAGATGATCCTCCATGCCATGAAGCCAGACTGTCCAGCATCTTCTTTCTTGGCCTCCATCACTTCCCCTTCACTTTCCTTCTGTGATGCACTCCAGTTTTCTCCTTCCCATGACATGATCAAAGAATATAGATTTTCCCTTTCTGATGAGGGCGGTCAGTTCTCTTCATGGGTTAGTTTCTTTCAAGACATTGTTATTACTCTTTTACCAACTGTCCAGTGTGTTGTCATGTTACTTCTTATTACACCAAATGTTATAGGGCCTGGCAAACACCATTGAGTTATCTGCTTGTGTTGATTCCATTCCTACTAAAAATTGGTTGACACATTCCCTTTATGGGTCAGCTTTTTTTTTGCATTTGCTCTTTAGACAGTTGTAGTCCCCTGCTGATTTGATAAAGTGCTTCATTCATGAAAATACAATTGATGTATGAAAGATGAATGTCTAGAACGGTTGAATGTAAGATGGGCCTGTGTGCTCAGTTTGTGACCCTTAAAAAATAATGTTTTGTTTGTTCGTTCTTCTTGGTTAGCAGCCCAACACAAATCAAAGAATTATGAACCAGCACGCTGGTGAAGCCTGCAGTCTCTATCTGTCCTCATTCCACCTCTACAAAGCACAGCCACAATATATGCTACTCCCACAATCAAAACTATGTATCCTGCATCGGGAATGTGCCTAACATATCAGTCCATCAAAAGAGTACACAATGATCTGAAGGAAATATCACAGCCACTGATTGTGACACAGCTGAATGTCGCCATGTTGAAAACGGAAGTGTCATGTGTCAGGATTAAATTAGCTGCATTTACTTTCTTAAAATTCTGGTACTCAGTCACCAGGGTGACTTGACTCCAGAGTTGTAATAGGCTTATCATCATCATCATCAGGTACCTTGCTGACTAGCATCTTCCATCACTCTCTTTCTTTCCATGAATCTTTCCAGTTGTCGTATGCTCTTGTAATATGCAGATGTATTCCCATACTTCTTCAGTGTCTTTACACTAATTATTAACCAGTCATCATCATCATGTAGCTGGCCCTTTAAAGAACATCGCCCCCATCACGGCCTGCCTGAAAGAAACTCAGTCTCTCACCAGTTCTCCCGCCTCATATACTTTCATATTCAAGGAGTCACTTATATCCTATGCCCATTTTCATATTGGTTGACCCCTGCTCCTCCTTCCTGCTATTATTTTTCCAGTCCCCCATGGCTCTTGATTTAACCAAAATATTTCAGCTTCCGAGGCTAGATGGTGTTTATTAGCCAATCTTCCTTGATGTTCACATCTTTTAAAATATGTTTTTCTTCTCTTCTTTGTCCGTGGTATTCTGAGAATCTTTCTAAAGCATTTCACTTTAAAAGCCCCCGTCTTCTTTCTTAAGAATTAACCAGTTATAGTTACATTTAAATAATATTTTTGTACTATAGCCATTGTTTGTACTCAAGAGCTTTGTCACTCAGCTGTTTTCTCTCATACTCAGGCTGGTTGCTGGAGCCCAGATGGAACTGTTCTCATCTTTACCATGGATGGAGATAGTGCATTGTATGGGGTTCGATTCCGAGACGGTGACGGTGGTTCCCTCAGTGCAGTCAGCACCTCTGTTATGCTGGCTGATGTGTCCCAAGTTAATGTGTCTACAGAACTCACTGAACAAATCAGGTGAGATCAGAGGCTCTGCCTGAACTCCACATACGTCAGCTGTGGATACCATTACTGTTTGAATAAATTACTGTCATTTGTTTGTGTTGATTTGTTTTTGTTACTTGTAAACCAGTGGTCTTCAACCTGTTTAAGTGACCCCCCCCCACACACACACACAAACACACACCCTTTGAGTGTATGGCAAGGACCCCCCCCCCCCCCCCCCCCACACATACACAAACACACACCCTTTGAGTATATGGCAAGGAACACCCCCCCCCAAGTATATGATGAGACACCCCACACCCTGCCTTGAGTATATGGCAAGACCCCCACACCCCACTTGAGTATATGACACGACCATTACGCCCCACCCGCCTGAGTATATGGCAAAACCCCACGCTACGCCCGCTCTTTCCCAAAATGGGATCAGAAAGAGGAGAAGTGTTCTTAATCCACAATGAAGCCTAGATGTTGTCATATTAAATTCAATTTTTGACATTAGATGTACAAGGTGCTCATGAAAACAGAATTGTCTTTGGCTTTTTTTTAATTGTCTTCTTCTGTGCAGAGAACCAATTCTTGTGGAGAGTTAATTTCTGTCAAGGCATGTCAGCATCATCAGCACATAGCAGTGCTTTTGCAGAGCCTTACTCTCATCATAGTCTGCCTGAAAGAAACTCAGGTCTCTGACATCTTTCCCATCTCACGCACTTTCCTAACCAAGTTGTCACTTGTTTCCTGTGTCCATCTTTGTGCTGGTCGACCCCTGCTCCTTGGTGGTTAATATGACCAAAATATTTCAGTTTGATATCATGCTCATAGGTGATGATGATCCACCATATTAATGAGAACATCATTATTTTTGCAGTGTTGGTGGGCTAGTGAAATCACTAGCCTGGGATGCAACAGGAGAGAGACTAGCAGTGCTTTTTGAGCGTAAGTACGGATTTATCTCTTTTAATTTGCATGTTACGCTCGCCTGCGGTTCGGAAGGTCATGGGATTGCTCCCTGGCAGAGCCGAACTTTTTTCAAAAATGACCTTTGCTCCCAGGTAGACCCAGCTTTGAGTGGGTACCAGGTGCAGTCCTGAGAAGTAAGGCGGCTGTCATGATGCTGACCACATCACCCATCTTGTGCCGATTGGTCTGTTAAAAATATAGGTCTAGCCCTATATGCCCTATGCGCCTAAAGATGGAAAAAAAGAAGAAGAAGAAAGAAAAAAAATAATAAAGAAGAAGAAAAAAGAAAGAGGAAGAAAAAGAAGAAAAAGAAGAAGACGAAGAAGAAGAAGAAGAAGAAGAAGAAGAAAGCAAAAAAAGAAGAAAAAAAGAAGAAGAAGAAAGAAAAAATAATAAAGAAGAAGAAAAAATAAAGAGGAAGAAAAAGAAGAAGAAGGAGGAGGAGTGGGAGAAAGGAGGAGGAGTGGCAGAAAGAGTGTTTAACAAAGAGGATCCTTTACCTTACTTTATCAGGCATCTTATTGTTACATTATTCTTTGTACAAAACACTAGTTCTTTAATTATTAGTTTTGTCTCTGTCATTTAAGTGTTCATATGTAAAATATCACATTTGTTAATGGTTGTCTTTATTGCTTCATTCAACAGCCAATGAGTTGGGCAATAACACCCTTGTAGCTGTGTTTAAAGTCACAGTTCACCCGGTCTTAGAACTTCTCCCAGGGTAAGTGCTGAACAGTTCCCACATTGCTAACAAATTTAGTCATAATACGAGAATTATTTAGCTGTTTATGGAGGTTATATTTGTTTGAGGTCCGCATATAAATTGTACATGATGCTGATATTATTAAAGCCGTCCGAAAAATGGGAAAAATGGTGGCACTATGCTGGCTGCATAGTTACCTCATACCACTCCCAAAGTAAGATAACCTTATCATCCCCTTGTGGGATGCAATTTTTCGTTATATTTTGAAGCCCTACCCTGGCTCTTGCCAGGGGCCGCAATATATATAGCCCGGCCATAAATATGGTCTAATGGCTGAACAGTTTCCAGGACCTCACCACTGGTGATCCTCATCCACATGGTGACACTTTGTGTCATCGGGTGTTTATCTCTTGTGTGATGTCCTGGTGGGGTAAAAGTACTACTACTACTACTTAGGGAAATGGCGTCATATTTTAACAGTTTTGTAACAGTGTCAGTTCCAGTAGACAGGCTGCATAGTTACCTCATACCACCCCCAAAGCCAAAAAGGTCATACCAAATTGAATTATTATTATTATTACATTACATAATAAATTCTGTAAGATTCTTGAAATGATGGTGGCAGGCACATTACAGGATATTACAGGATTACCTTGAATAACATAGACTCTTACCTAGAGGGTTTTGAAGTTAGTAACCTAGAATGGAAACAGGTGAAAACGAAGCGATGCTGGCTTATGATGTATATGAGGGGTTTCAGCATAAACATGAAACAGTGGTGGCGGCGGCACTGGATTTAGAAGATATCAAACAGATAGGAAATCCATACACTGAAAGATTTATTTAACGAGGGGTGAGTAGAAGTTCTGGAAGATATTCAACATTGAAAAGGAAACAGAAGCGGACTTTTAATCAGGTTGCAACTAGTACTCTTACTATGTCAACTCTTTGTTGGTTATTGAAGAAGGAGACGGAGCACTTGTGGGAATGTCCAGAGTGCAGTGATGTCAATTCTTAATCCATTCATTATTACCATGACTGTATTATTCCTGTTGCAGTGGATTTGTGAAAGGACGTTCCGGAGAGTCAGCCCACCATATTGCTTTCCAGCCCAGTTTTGAGAAAGGAGCTTTGTTAAGTGTTGTAAGTTGATGGCTGGTGTGTTTTTGTTGTCTATTTCAGGGTCTTATGTTATATTGACAGAATTCCCTATATGGGTTCTGGGCTCTGTTTTGGAGTACAAAGAATAGATCCACCCCCCCCCCCCCCTTTTTTTTTTCTTCTTCTTAACAAGCATGTTGTAGGAGATGACTTATTAGGGGTGTTTCATTCACAGTCAGGGTGCATCTACACGAGAGGCAAGGAACCAATAGTCTGCATAAAAATAAGCTTTAAAAAGGATGTGCACACAAAGGATGTGGATCAACACTAAAGTCCAGGAGGCGATCAAAAACCAGAACTTGCTGCCAGAATTTACAGACAGGGAGCACAAAGAAGAACAAGAGAGCTAACAGAAGCAACATGTGGTTAGTTTTAGGCTCTCATGGTAAGAACGTACAGGGAAGCAGTTGCTCATGTGTTTTGTGTATTTTAATCATAGGGATCATTTTTGTGTGTGCTTCTTTCTACACCATCATCAGATTAGTCCAGTACATGACCCTTTTCACACCTTTGGTGCATTGGGCACATGGGGCTAGACGTCTGCTTTTATAGACTGATCATCACTCAGTGGGTGATCAGCGCGCAGTGGGTGATCAGCACTCAGTGGGTGATCAGCACTCAGTGGGTGATCAGCCCTCAGTGGGTGATCAGCACTCAGTGGGTAATCAGCCCTCAGTGGGTGATCAGCACTCAGTGGGTAATCAGCCCTCAGTGGGTGATTTAGCCATTATCCCAGCTGCCTTTATTTCCCCAGACATTACTTGGTACCCGGTTTATGCTGGGTTGACCGGGCACCTAAGGTTAGCTTGGCAAAATATCTTGTCTCGATGCAAATTTGAACACAAGATCTTCAGGCCGAAGGTGAGCATCAAGCTACTGAGCCCAAATAATATCCTAGGAAATAAATTGTGTAATATATTGTTTGTGACCTCATTATTTGCATTTACCATTAGCTGCCAGGTGATGGTGAAATATTGGACTCTTTCTGAATCATTATCACTGAATGACATTTGCTCGCTATTTCTGATTATTCTTCATAGAAAACACACTGTAAATCAGCTTTACAGATGTTACTGTATTTACATATGTATGGGCCACAGTATTTTAAATGTAAATTGTTAATGAAAAACAGGGTGCAGCTTGTATTTGAGATTTTGGGTCTACATGTCACCTGTACAAAATTTACTAATAAATGAGAGTTTCATCTGCGTTTATATTTGCTCCCTCAAAACAGTTTCTCCTGGTAGGTGTCGGGAAGTCACTGCACCTTTGTATTCCGCCGCTGATTCATGAAGTCATTCCGTGCCATAAAGTGCCCTGCCCAGCTATAACCTTTAAATTTGCTTGCGCATACACACTGCTTGCAACTTAAATTTACAACTGTAACTTGCTCTTACTTGGCCCATCTTTCACTGCTTACAGGTACTACTGTTTTGGTCTCTTGTTTTACATACATGCGTGCGGCCTATACGCGCATCAATACGATATTACACAAAACAAAACTTAGGTCATTACTGTGTCAAGACGTAACCCTTTTATCCCAAGATGCTTTTAAATACTAACCAGTTTTGTTTGAAATGCACCCATAGGTGTGGTCATCTGGACGTGTGGGGTATATCCCAATGTATTTTGTGCCAGCCAAGGAGATTCAACATCAGCGGCTCCAGCTTGGCACCTGGGCTTCACTTTCTAATACAACACCTAGAGATAGGTTCTAGAAGTTTCCCTACCAGACCAGCTATTGCAAGTGTATGGTTTCCATACCCATGTGTACAGTTTCTTATTTGTTTATATTTTATCTTTTATTGTCATGTTCAATTGTGTATAAGTGGAGTGCTAAAATTTGTAGTATTTATGTGAGCTGTGGACAGGTAGAGTCAACATATATCTGTGTTATCTATGCCTGATATGCTGTCATCAGATTGGCAAAGCATTCTCAGGAAGGTGGAGTTGCATTTTTTCCTATGGAATGGGTTGGTAGAGGTTGCAGATGGTGTGAGTCACATGGATGTTTTGCCTGGGCTATGTTTGGGAATGAGCAGGCAGAAAGGTTGGCTGGACTGGCTCCACAATGCAGGGGTAATCTCTTGCTTTTGGAATGAGGTAACAAGTAAAATTAAAGATATTGAAAACTAGCACCTGGAAAGAATGTTGCAGCGGTGAGTGTGTGTGGCTGTTGGTGTTACTAGAGGCTTGGGAGAAAGGCAAGTTAACCAGATGATATCGGGTACCCTCGAAGACTCTTCGCTGGCTGTTGAAAAGGGAAACAGCCAATATGGGCTTGTACTAAATGCTGTGATGTCAGATCTTTACCCAGCTGAACCCAAAAGGGGATATCTACACCTGAGAGAAGATCATCTTTGGGGACATAATGAGAAGGGGAAATCTAATGTATGTTGTGACAACAGGAAAATTAGAGACAATGAGAGACAGAGAGAAACCAAGACTGATGATGTTAGTTTAGCATCATGGTTGGAGGAACATCTGTATCAGAAGTGATTGTCAGTACATAAGGCAGAAGACTGGACAGCCATGATGACCAACTCCATAAGGCAGAAGACTGGACAGCCATGATGACCAGCTCCATAAGGCAGAAGACTGGACAGCCATAATGACCAGCTCCATAAGGCAGAAGACTGGACAGCCATAATGACCAGCTTCATAAGGCAGAAGACTGGACAGCCATAATGACCAGCTTCATAAGGCAGAAGACTGGACAGCCATGATGACCAACTCCATAAGGCAGAAGACTGGACGGCCATGATGGCTGACCCCATAAGACAGAAGACTGGACAGCCATGATGACCAGCTTCATAAGGCAGAAGACTGGACAGCCATGACCAACTCCATAAGGCAGAGAAGTGGACAGCCATGATGGCCAACTCCATATAGCATGGACAATAAGACGAAGATTTGCATCTTGACTATTTTGACTCTGTTAAACGTATTATCAGACCAAAATAAATTGTTGCTTTTACATGCTACCAGTTGTCTGTTATTATTTATTGATTTCTCAGAAAATGGTTGTACAGCTTTGTTGTTGTTGTTGTTATAGTACCAAGCGGGCATATGCTCAGGCTAGAATTAAATGAGACACAACTGAGAACCAATTTTAGACACGAGTAAAGATAAATAAATGAATTTTCAAATGAACATCATAGTCAATAAATATTAAAAACAAGCAGTGCTAGACTTCAACTTAAAAAGATGAAGCCTTATTACAGGTTTTCAAAAACAGTCTTACGGCGAATCTTTGGACCCATCAAAGATGCAAACAGCGGTGAATGGAGAGTGAGAAGTAACAACAAAATTCATAATCTGTTTAAATCACCACTGATCTCTGGCATCATGAGAGCTAGTAGACTGAGATGGTTGGGGCATACTGAAAGAATGTCAGATGACAGAAAAGTAAAAACTGTATACACCAGGGAGACAAAGGGTGGGATACCAAGAAGACAATGGATAGATAATATCCAGACAGACCTGCAAACACTTAGTATTAGCAACTGGAAAAAGAAGGCTTACCAGAGAGATGAATGGAGGCGGGTGATATCTGCAGCAATGAACCTCAAGGGATCGGAATGCTGAAAAAGAAGTAGAAGTGCTATACTTACTGGACCCAAAACAAGCAACCATGGAAGGGAAATACACAGGCTTCAATTTTTTAAAAATGATTTCTGCACATTTTTCAGCATGTGATCGAAGCAGGCTAAGAGAAATTACCATTAAAGGGCTGCATGTTCTCGAGGCATGGTGTCTGCCTAGAGCGCTAGAGGTTCTCGGTTCAATCCTCGGTGAGGGCTGGGATTTTTTCACGTGGACTGGGACATCTAGTAATTCCCTGGGTCTCTGGGTAGTGAGATTGGACACCCGTGTGCATTGTTGCGCACATAAAAAATCCCATGGCAGTTGGAAATCAAAATAGCCTAACAGCGCTGCCTGGGCAAAATTTTGAGTTAAAAGTCTACCCAAATTATTTCAGGATCCTCACTGGTGCTACAGAGCCTGTGCTCTGTGCTGAGCTTCTTCGGACTCAGACTTGAGTAAGAAGAAGAACGGAGCACTTATGGGTTACTATCCGTGTGCCATGATGTTGATCCGTTGTTCAAACCTCAAACCTTGGAGCATATCGGGCCAGAACTATATTTTATAGACCAATCTGCACTCAGTGGGTGATGCCAGCTACCTTAACTTACAGGACTTTATCTGGTGCCCATTTAAGGCTGGGTTAACCTGGGAGCCAAGGTCATTTTTGAAAGAAGTCTGGCATCATCCAGATTTGAAACTACGACCTTTGAACCAGCAGGTGAACAAAGGACCCTGTTCTGTAGGAGAGACATGAATGCTTATGTCATCTGGCAGAGCACATGATTATGATTATATTTTGGGAAGTGTGAATGCTATTGGCCACTTGATTTCTTATCACCATCAAACAAAATATTTCACAGAGCTCATAACGTAAACAAACTATCACAAATCTGTTTAACAGCATACACGAAGACTGTTTAGATAATGCAGTTTTAATTTTTCATTTTTAATGTTAAAGGCACTTGGAGATATAAATATTCAGCTCAGTTTGACATGGCAGCAAAATTATTTCCTATTTACCTGAAAAAAAAAATTGTTTAAACACCAAAATTTGTGAGAAGTTCACACACCTAACAATAATTTATCAATCATCCATTTACCAAACAAGCCCAAAACTGTATGATAGAACAACACAACGGTTGTGTGATATTCTCATACACAGAGTCTATAGACTCACAATCATCTTCTTAACTGGCTGTAAACTCCGGAGGAAGTTTTGGTTGTTCGTCTAATTCTGAACTTGAGTCTCATTCTTGAACTCAAATTTTTCATGCACAGTCACTTTACAGATCTGGCTTATTTCTATGCCGACTGTTGGTTCCTTGACTCTTAGGCAGATGCACTCCGACCTCAGAGGTACACCCTAATTAATCTACTGTAACGATGTGCTTATTAGAGAGGCAGTGGATCTATTCCTTATTTGGTCTCAAAATGGGGCCACGGTGCGCCTACGGGGAACAAACATGTTACGATGCTGGATTGATCTCAAAACCATACAAGTGATGGTAAAATCCTCAAGTACAAAGAAATGAAACCTTATATGCTGGTAAATCTTGCACCAAACAGGAAGCAACCCAAGGTTTTAGCCTTGTTTTATAAACACTGAAACTCTAGCTTGAGTTTAACAGATGAGTTTGAAAACATTTTCCTTTGAAGTCAAGGTGCATCAGCTTGAATGATGAACCAACACTCGGCACACCTCAACTCAAGTTCTGGAACAAGACCGAAGTTCAGAAGTGGATGAAGAATCAGGACTTTCCACCGGAGTTTACAACCGCTTAATGTGAAGAAGAAGAAAATATCATTTGCAGACAGACAGCATACAAACATTTTTTAAAGTTTTGCAGAAACATACATTTAAAAAAAAATCTTCTTTAGGGTTCAGGCTCCATTTTAGGAGGGGGAAAAGTTAAAAAAGAGCCTTGGCTCCTAAACAGGAATGCCATAAATGGTGACTAATTAGTGATTTGCTGAAATCAGATGTTTTGGGCCGAATGATGTAGCCTAGCAGTAAACCACAACACATGCCAGTCACCTTTTTAAGGATGAACATAGAAAAGGAAGAAACTGCTGTCTTTCTGCAAAATTGCCACATAGATACTATTTCTTTTTGTTTTGTGTTGTATTGGAACTTGGTGCTGGCTGTTTAAAATGGATATGCCCTAGTTTAAGAATGCCCCATGTGCTTTGATGTCAGTTCTTAACTTTTAAAACTCTGGTTTAATTTTCTTAAAAATAAATTATCATCTACATCCAAAACCTCCTTCCTAAATAATATATCCTGCTAAACAAAAATTTACAGGCAATTTTTAAGTTTTATGTCATTTCAACTAAGCTTTTTTTTTTAAAAACCGGAATACTTGCAGAAAAAAAAGGTTATTTTCTATTTAGCAAACACATCACGTGTGATTTAGGGACATCTGATATTATAAGGGGGTTGTTAAATGAGTGGTGAGTTCCACTTACCCTAACTCCCCTATAATATAGGATGTTCCTAAATCACATGTGATTTGGTCGCTAAGCAGAAAAAGAAAAGGAAAAAAAACACGTTTTGCTGCATTTTGTTCCATGCTTACATAATGCCTGGCAATAAATCACATTTGTGTATCGTCTGTGCCTCCAAGGTCAATCAAATCTACATGATAGAAAGGAGAATGAAGCATGTTTGAAACTGCTTCCAAATCAACATTGCTTAAGTTTGCTTTTCATATGCAAGAGCAACCTTTGTTTAATGATTCTGAATAAAAAAAAAAAAAGATTGGATGACCAATATCAATTTTCTTACCAGTGAAATTGTTTTTCTTTATTTTAATGTCAGTGTGATGAGCAGTAAAAAAGTGTTTGTGATAGGTAGGTAGATTCACATCACACAAGCGATAAACACCAGATGACACAAAGTGCCACTATGCGGATGAGGATCACCTGTGGAGAGGTCCTGGAAACTGTTCAACCGTTAGGCCATACTCATGACTCGACTATATTTAATGCCCCCTGGCACAAGCCGAGGTAGGGCTTAACAAACAAAAAATATTGCATCCCACAAGGGGACGACTTGTAGTAAAGTGTTTGTGATCTGTGAGTTTCAAATTTGTTTCATTATTAAAATGAAATAAAATATGGCACATGAATTTGTAAGTAGGCTTTAAAATTTTTGTTGTTGTTAGAAGTACTTATTCTCTGTATGGGATCCTGGACCCCATTATGGATCGGGAAAGAAGAATAGACCCACTGACCTCTAACAAACATGCCATAAAAGGCTACTAATTAGGAGTTTGCTGAAATCAGATGTTTTGGACTGAAAGGCAGATATATCATAGCCTAGCTGTAAACCACTATACAACCTGCATTTTAAGAGTGAACACTGATAAAGAAGAAATAAAACAGTTCATCTATCATCCACACATGTTCAGTAATTGAGGTGAAAATTTAAAGGCATGAAACTGTTACATTTGTTGTGTTTTTGATTGGCTGATTGGTTGCATTCAAGAGCAAACTTCATCACACCGAAGCTAACTCGTTACTAATTTACGCCCTTCTTAGGACGTTATTTTTTGTTATTTGAAGCCCCACTCTGGCTTTTGCCAGGGGCCGCAATATAGGCAGGTCATCATTATGGCCAAATGTCTGAACGCGGTTTCTGGGACCTCTCCACGGTGATCCTCATCCGCATGGTGGCACTTTGTGTCATCGGGTGTTTATCGCTTGTGTGATGTCCTGGTGGGGTAAAAAATCCAATCCAATCCAATCCACCGAAACTGTCCATTAGTGCACTGACTCATACTTTAGACTGCACCAAACCGGTGCATGAACTCTGTGGCAGCAGGAAGAATTCCACTTAGTGTATACCCAAATACACACATACTAGAAATATTCCACTGAGGCCTGGCAGGTTTGAAGTTGTGTGTTTGTATGTGTGTGTGAGAGAGAGAGTGGGGGGTGGAAAGGGGGGGGGGGGTATTGAACAACAATAGTACATGGCTTGTGTTACAGCACTTACATAATTTACATCAATAAAAGTGTTTGCAAAACCCAAAAAATATGCACTGAGGTAAAGTTTCATATTGCGAAACATATTTGTTTTGATTCCTGTTTCCTCTTATGAATAAATTTTATAGACTTGGTGAACCTCTAGATATGCTTGATGAAGAATATTCTTTGCAATCTTTGTCAACTGAGACAAAAAAGAGAAATTTTTCAAAAGATATATATATATATATATTCTATCCTGATTCATGGAAGTGAATCATGGACATTCTGACTGTTGGTAAAGTAAAGGGCCCTTTTCCATGGCGTATTGGGCATTTAGGGCTAGACCTATATTTTGTAGACCAATCCGTACTCAGTGGGTGATATAGTCAACATTATACTGGCCACCTTTACTTTCCAGGACTTTACCTGGTACCCACAAAAGGCTGGGTCGACCTGGAAGCCAGGGTCATTTTTAAAAAAATGTCAGCCCTGTCAGGACTCGAACCCATGACCTTCCGATCTGCAGGCAAGCATCTAACTGCTACATCACAGCGGGTCCCTAGTCTGACTATTAGTGAAAAATTATTTGGAAGCAGCAGAGATGTGGGTTTATCGACGAATTTTGAGAATATCCTGGACAGATAAACAGAGCAATGAAGATGCTTGAAAGAAACTTACTTAAAAAGAGAACTGATTGCTGGCATTAGAATGAGACAGTCTACATTCTTTGGTTATATACTGAGAAGGGAAAAACTGGATTGCATTATGGCCATGGGAAAGTTGGAGAGTAAGAGAGACAGAGAGAGATGGAGAGAGAAGATATTAGTCTAATTTTACAGCATTGAAGATCATCTGTGTCAGAATTGACTGAAAGTACACGAGACAGATGCTTGTGGAAGACATGACTAGGAACGCCAATGGAGACTGACTTTTCTACGATGCCATTCTTGAACCAATGGCTGAAAGCAATGAGAACCATCTTTGTATAATCTTTTGCCACAGATATCTAACTCAGTGTACATCAAGGATTAGACTGTGAAATGATTTCACTAATATTTAAACAATAGAGCTACACCTGAGTCATAAAGAACCTTTCCACTGAAATATAAATAGTATCACACATCACTTTAAGAATTCTAGCATATTTTGAAACTTAATGCAGATAGAAAAAAAACAGTGCACAATTTATTGTCTGGCATATTTCTCTGTGCCTTGTCAGATGCATTACTACAGAGTAAAAACAACATAAATTAAGCATAAGAATGAATCATTTTCACCTAAATGCATAAATTCCATTGCAAAGTTACAGTGTTGAGATACAGCGACATATGTCAAGCAATAAATTGTGCAGTGTATTGTCTGTATCCACATTATTTATATTTACGATGAGAAAACATTGTTTTGAATATTTAAAAAAAACAACCTAAAATCTAATGGGTAGCTGTAGTAACTACCAACCAGATATCACAAATCGGTCAATGAGGTTGAAATAATATATAATTTCAACTAATGAAAGTTAGCCTAGAATGTCAGCCATAACAAATATTGGGTAAATACAGTATATGTCAGCTTTACAACCAAATTACAGTGGATGAACAAAGGATGTTGCAGTGATTAGCCTTCATCAGCAGAACGTCTTTTATTCTGCTGATAAAAAGGTCCTATAAAGCTGACCTATCTGCTGTGTTTCTTTAGTCTTCTTTAGACTTTCATAGCTTCACTGCAGTCTCTTCATTTCAACGAAAATGACTTTACATAAAGTTTGCCAAAGATTTCATGATGTATTAACATGCATATACACAAGCATGTCTACTCACACACACACTCACTCACATACACCACGCATGTTTAAGTAAGTTTCTTACTAGTATTCCACATTTTACATTCATTTAGACTCCAAATTAGGCAACTTACAATTTTCTATAGAGATATGGTAAAGGTAAACACAGCTGTAAGCCTGTGGGATCAAACATATTAGTCTTCTTTTTTTGTGTCCTACTGTGTATACCATAGAGAGGAGCTTTATGTAGTTTCCTGTCTTTTGCTAGTTGCTTAGCTTGGATTAATGTCATATTGCATCTCTCTCTCTCTCTCTCTCTCTCTCTCTCTCTCTCTCTCTCTCTCTCTCTCTCTCTCTCTCTCTCTCTCTCTCTCTCTCTTGGTCATTCTCATGCATTGTAGCCTGCTATTCCATGTAGTATGCTCTAGCTGCAGGTTGATTTTGTTCAATTCTGACCAGATGGCCAAACCATTTGATTCTTTGATGTTCTATGAAATCATTCACCTGTATTGTGCCTATTATTGTTCTTAATTTGGTGACTATCTTTTTTTTTCCCCTTGCTTAATTTCTTATATATCTCATCTCACTTTTTGTAATTTTGAATTGTGTTTTTGTTTAGGACAGACCATATCTAGCATTGATAACCTAGTGAAATGGGCTTGACCGTGTCTCACATCTGTTTCTTGCAAACACACACACACACACACACACACCCACACAAAATTGTGTGTCATTTACACAGTGAAGTCTGTATCCACTGCTGCAATTAAGAATATTATGTGCTGAGGCCCCAACCTCTTCCACCGTATGACTCATGCTATCATCTGAAAACCAATCCCTGTGTGGGTTTTGTGACCCTATTATAATAGAGAAAACAAGAATAGACCCACTGCCTACCCAAAAAGCATGTCGTAAGAGTCGACTAATTGGAAGCTTCCTTCGAAGTCTGCATACAAATCAGTCAGATCTGTAAAATGGATGCACAGGCAACACTTAGATTATGGAACAGGACTGCCGTCCAGAAGTGAATGAACAACCAGAACTTTCCGCCAGAGTTTACTACAGCTGGTGAAAAAGAAGAAGAAGATGAAGAAGATCTGAAAGCCACAAGAAATGTTTAAAAAAAAAAAAACATGGACACAAAAACTGTCCACTGTGAAAAATCAAGCGATAGTTGTTAAGGATCATGAAATAGTTAAACTTATTGCCTAGCCTCTAAGCCTTTGAATAGAACACAGTTTCTAGCAAGTTCTTCATCTTCTTTTTCGCGTTCACCGGCTGTAAACCCTGGTGGAAAGTTCTTGTTGTTCGTCCATTTCTGGACTTTAGTTTTGTTGCTGAACTTGAGTGCTACCTGCACATCTATTTTACAGATCTGGCTTATTTCTATGCAGACTGTTAGTTCCTTGCCGCTCAAGCAGATGCAGTCCAACTTTGAAGGAAACCCCTAATTAGTCGACTCTTATGATTGTTATGCGGCAGTGGGTCTGTTCTTGTTTTCCCCATAATGGGGCCCCAGAACCCACACGGGTATCTTGCAAGCTGAGATCATCATCATCATAATCTGCAGTCTTCAGTAGCATATATCAGTTTGTGGGGCTAACACGCCTCCAGACCATCACAAAAGGCTGTCAAGAATCGCCTCACCTTGTCTTCCTCTGTCTATTTTTCCACAGATCTTTCCAGTGGTCACAACATGTTTCAGTTTCTTTTTTCTCATAATATGACCACCCGCCCCCAAAAAAATCCCTTTCTGATGTTTCTGATGTTGTCCTTAAACCCTCACCTTTTTTAAAACATCTGGACTGCTCTTTTTGGCTGTTCTAAAATTTCTGTAACCTATGGTGCCATTTCAATGGGTTGAAATGAATTCTGTCCGTATTCCATAGTCGTGGATTTCAAGCTGTACGATAGACATGGTCAATGAGACACCTTTTTTTGGGGGTGCCTAGTTGGCCATGTATCTTAGTGCACTTGTATTCATGGCGAGGCGCAGATGCCGTATGGAGGTGACAGGTTCAATTCCCGGCACGGTAACTATATTTTTATGTTGTCTAGTGTGTTCTTCTATCTTTCTACTTCTTTGTGTGAGGGCCGTTTACAATACTTTCTGTTACTCGATTAATTTAGGAATTCAAAGGATTGTTCTGTCAAACCACATACAGCTGATGTAGCCCCCCCCCCCCCCCAAAAAAATTTTTTTTTTTAAACCATCGTATGTTGTCAGTAATACAATTTGTATCATAGATATCTATTTTTAATGGATTTCTTGCACTGGATTGTGAAAATATTTGTAAGACATTGGCTTTCTTTAAAAAAAAAAGGGGGGGGGGGGGGGGGATGCAGCTTTCTCAATCTTGCAGACAACACAATTGCAAGAGTAATATTAATGTTGTTAAAAAAAAGATTTAAAGATCTGAAAGTAAGATTACTAATATAAAATAGTTTTAAATATTTTTAAACGGGTATTTAAGATCTACCAAAATAACGCAAAAATATTGATTGAAAATGAAACAAATATCACATCTAAATCAAAAGTATATAATGACTTGGTGACGGAAATGGCTTTCAAGATTTGACAGACATGAATAGGAACTTCCTATACAAGTGATTATCATTATGACAATTTTATGAATGAAAATTATCAGTTTATTATTGGCTCAGGCAACTGAAGAAGCAGATCTTTAGTCTAGAATAAAAGCTAAAACTTGATCTGAAGCTGACTGGAACATGTTAAATAAATCTCTTAGTCTTCATGAAAAAGTGTAACCCTGTTGCCAGCTGGAAAAAAAGCTGATTTTACATGTGTTTTTATGACACAACGTCTTTATTGAGCAGTGACCAGTACACACATTATAACAGCTTTGGTACTGTTTGAAACTGAGAAGTGTATAGACTTGGTGGGTGTAATAATATTTATGCTACAAAAGTAAAGGCGAGGGGAGGGGGGGGGGGGTGTTTGGGTAGGGAGGGTGTGAGCACGCAGCCTTGCATGTCTGCTTGCTGGTCATAAGTTTCAATCCCCTGACCAAGATTAAACATTTCTGATGCATCTTTTCTTCATCAATTTTTTTTTTTTTTTTTAGGTTAGAGTTCCATCGAATTACAACAATGCATTTCTCTGTAACAAAATTTTTAAGAAAAAAAAGTCAATTTTGAAAAAAAAAAAAAGATTTTAAAAGGACATAAGGGTTGACTTATTCAATACTATGTCTCTTATGTATCTGTTGGTTTTAAATGATATGAAAAACTTTTCTGAACCTATTGTGGTCAATTCACACAGTTCAACACACAGCACAAACTTTTGCTTCAACTATTCTGTCCAGTCTTCTTTTTCTTCTTTAGCATCCCGAGCCCATGAGGTGTTTAGCTTCATCATATGCCCGATTAATTACTGTTAGAAAAAAGGTCCTTTGTGCAGTATTTAGTTACTGCAGTATTTAGTTACTTTTCACAATAAAGTAAATTGAATGTCATTTAACAATTTCTCAATTAACCAATGGTTAAAAAATAGGGCCTTTTTTACTTTTCACAATAAAGTAAATTAACTGTCATTAGAACTTTAGTTCAATAAACTATATGAAAATCATTTAGAATCATATGCTCAATTAACCACTGGTTAAAAAAAATGGTCCTTCGTGCAGTATTTAGTTACTGCAGTATTTAGTTACTTTTTGCAATAAAGTAAATTAAATGTCATTAACAATTTCGTTCAATAAATTAGATAAAATTAATTGAGCAGCAATCAGAACCACATTAGAATGTAAAGACTGGATCAATATATACACACACATATATGTCTTTATACAATAAATAATCAGAGAATAATTGTCTGGAAAAAAAAAAAGGCTCACAGATCCAACAGATTTACACTGCAGCCTTTCTATAGTGAACAAACAGAAAATTAAATTCTGTCACCGATTTTCTTCATAATTAAGATATATAACAACAGTAATCAAATATTACGAAATAAAATGAAGATCAAATATTATGTCAGTTTTTTTCCCTAAATAACAATGAAACATTTACATTAAAAAAACATAATTAAATATTATGTCAGCGAATTTTCATAAATGAAATACATAAAAGTAATATAATTTTGGTAACTTATCTTTAAATCGAAAAGTTTCCTCATTCTTTCATTGTCCTAATCTGCCATTATACAAGGCCACATTGGACACAGCCTAATTCTCATCCTATTCTACCCTGTGCAATCCCTTTGATTGATTGATTTGATTTGATTCAAGAACCGACATCACAGCACTCTGGGCATTCCCATAAGCACTCCGTCCCCATCTTCAGCAGCCAGCGAAGAGTTCCGATACTAATGGTGCCAGTAGCATTCTGATTAAACATCTGTCTTGCCTTTCCTCTGAGCCTCGAGCATCTGCCAGAACCTCTCGTCACTCCCCGCTGCATCAATCTCACCAGACTGTGGTGATCCATCTGCTCCTCTGAACTGTACACGCTCTCCCACAAGGCACTAACCACGTCTGCCTTATCATGTATCAGTATTCCACCAAGTTGTGCAGAGCCAGCCAGTCTGTCCGCCTGTTCATTTCCCAACACACCGGCATGACCCGGTAAAAAAAATACAGACAATACTCCTCACCCGTGTCCTCCGCAGCGAAGCATGCCACTCTGCACGAAGCATACCTGTTCTGATCTTCCTCAGCATGCTTTCTGAATCAGTGCAATCCCTTTGATATCATGAATGGAATCCAGGCCAGCATCTTTAGCTTCTCTCAAAAACGACCACTTTTTCAAATCAAATAGTAAGTAAAGTAAAGACCCTTTTCCACGTATTTAAGCATATAGGGCGTATAGGGCTAGACCTATATTTTTTAGATCAATCGGCACTAGATGGATGATGTGGTCAGCATCACGCCGGCCACCTTTACTTCCCATGACTGCGCCTGGGATCCAATCAAGCCTGGGTCTACCTGGTAGCCAAGTTGTCATTTTTGAAAAAAGTCCTGCTATGCCAGGAAGCGAACCCATGACCTTCCGATCTGAGGTGAGAGTCTAGCCGCTCTGCTACGATGACACTCAAATCGAATAGTATGTTGATCAATTGTTTTATTAGCTTAGAACAAAATGGTTGAATATTAAATCTGACACACAGTAATTTATATACCACATGAATTGTATGTTGTAACTGTAAATATTGTTAAAAACTGGAAATAATTTGTAACGACTGACCATAATTATATGAAAACAGTTGTTAAAATGCCAAGTATGTAAATGTTTGAACAAACGCAACACCTGAATACAGCAAACAACAACAAAGGACACAATGTCAGTGAGTTACAGGCTTTTTGTGACATCCATCAAGATCAAGTTGAGTATAAAAATTATAGCTGACATGTGTAAGCTGGAACTTTATCCCCATTTGATTCTTGCATTCATGGAAATGAATTAGGCATTTATGTGAAATTGAAAAGAAAGAGATTTGGATGATTATATTTAACCCCCCCAAAAATAATTCAAAACAAACAGATACAAAACATGCATTTTAAAAGTTTGACAAAAGAAAAGACACACAGCTAAAAGGCTGGTAGTTTTGTGTTTTTCTTATGTGTGTTACTTACATATGGGATAATTTTCTTGTATATTGGATAATTTTATTTTGTTTTTTATTGTTAAGCATCCTTTTTGTTTTGTTTCTTGATAAGGACTTTGATGGACATGTTTGTTTCTTGTATATGTGTATTTCAATTTGTCAGGTTTTAGATTGCATTTTAAGTAACTGTTTTTTGATTATAAAAACTCACTGTCTGCTTTTATTTTTATACTGCTGTAATGCAGTTTGTGCAAGTCGGCATCTGTGGCTTGGATGTTGCGATCAGGCTTCGTAATACTGGGGTGCCAGATTCGATCCCAGCTTGGAACGGTTTGTCTAGCACTGGCTTCGACAGTAGTATCGAGAGCTGACCACTCAGAAAGCAGTGGCAAACTACTGAGCATAAAATTTGCCTAGAAAAACCACAACAGTCAAAAAATGCTGTGGATGGTTCTACAACATCCTGTAAAGGATACACAACTAACTATTGCATGTGAGCCATGTTTGATGTAATCTCTCGTTTGTCAATGTTAAAATCATTTGTTTCTCACTGTAATGTTTTAGTAAAGTTATAACAATATGTCACTTAAAGTAATGTTTTCTTAAATCATTTGTTTCTCACTGTAATGTTTTAGTAAAGTTATAACAATATGTCACTTAAAGTAATGTTTTCTTAAATCATTTGTTTCTCACTGTAATGTTTTAGTAAAGTTATAACAATATGTCACTTAAAGTAATGTTTTCTTAAATCATTTGTTTCTCACTGTAATGTTTTAGTAAAGTTATAACAATATGTCACTTAAAGTAATGTTTTCTTAAATCATTTGTTTCTCACTGTAATGTTTTAGTAAAGTTATAACAATATGTCACTTAAAGTAATGTTTTCTTAAATCATTTGGATATTGTCAGATTTCTCAAATCCCAGTTATTAATACAAATTTGACTTGTAAAATTTATTTATCTAATTTATCAAGGTTGTTTTTGTCTTCAGTGTCATCTGTCATATTAACAGCACTAGAAATAAGCAAGCATATGTCTGTTGGTGTGTATGTATGCAGATTAGAGTAATCAATCAGTAGATAGAAATGAAGGTAATTTGGGGGTGAGGGGAAGATGGGGTGCAAGTAATTAATTGGAAAGGTAAAGAGAAATTAATAAGGAAAGATGAGTCACAGTAATTAATAGAGTGGGAGGTGTGAGAATAATTAACACAGAGAGAGAGAGAGAGAGAGAGAGAGAGAGAGAGAGAGAGAGAGAGAGAGAGAGAGAGAGAGAGAGAGAGAGAGAGAGAGAGAGAGAGAGAGAGAGAAAGAAAGGAATTGAAAAAGAGAAATGTGAGTAATCAATAACTTGATTCTACAATTGATCCGTAGTGTCATTTTCATGGATTCTTTTCCTCACAAACTTTCTGCAATAAATAAACTGGTGTTTAGAACTGGTGCCTACTTGTATAGTCATATTGTTTGCAAGGATCAGTAAGCAGACATAGTTTGAAATGACCTAATGTAAAAATGAAGAAACAAAAAACTGGCTTGGTATTTAAAACCTCCCATATTACAGCCATAAGAGCAGTATACATTTCCAACTTCTGCTTTATATTTCCACATTTCTTTAGATATGACTTCAACACAACACGTTTTTACAGCAGGCAGGCACTTGACCAAAATGCTTGCCTTATGAGAAGGAAAGAAATTCATACAGTCTATATATAGCCAGACACTATACGAATAAAACAAAAAAATTAATATACACTTATATGCCCATGATTTCCATAAATTACTTAGATAGTATAAAGTAAAATTACATATTTCAGGGAATATTATCCTTGGTCACTTTTTCCAGGCAAGACATTTCCAGAAACACATGTTCAATATCATATCTGAACCTCGAGAATGTAAAAACTTTTAATTACAAAATGAGTAACTATCAAACATGTACTTCTGAACACTTAAAATTTACATGTGTCCAGAATTTGCCATAGCAGCATGGACATAAATAGATAAGTTAGTATCTATGCATATGGTATATAGATGTCTTCTTTTTGGTCAGCATTGTAAAATTATTCTGTCTCAGATGACACTGCAGCAAATACTCAAATACCATCGGTATAAAAAGCAATCCCACTTTAAATTACAGAGTATAAGTTTTAAGTTTAACCCCCCCCCCCCCCCCCCCCCAAAAAAAAATTTCCAAACCAGAGTTATATAATTTTTTTTCCCCTCTGCTCTTTGTCCCCCAGTGGAGCATAGGCCTTCAACCAACTCATGCCAAGTCATCATATCTTTTGCTATTGCACACAGCTCACCCCAAATGCTTATCTAAAATGTCAGGAATAAAACACATTAGGTAGGTATGAGCCTAACTCAGAATTCTGACTTACAAAACTTGAGGTCGACTTGTATACAAAGTCAGCTAGTAGGCCAGGACACTTGTGTTTCAGACTTTACTGTAAGTGTATGCCAAACTTTACAATAAGTGTATGTCTTTAAAGGAAACAACACATGTTTTGCTGTATTTTGAAATAGCTAGATTTAGCTGGTCTTTTTTTATGCCAAAAAAACAAAAACAAAATTATCTATAATACTGTATGGAAACACAAAAGAAAGAGTAAATCAGCATCAAATATGGATCAGTTTGACGATCTGAAAGAGTTAACACTTTGCTTGCACTGAATGGGCATAAAACACACTAATAAATGAATTCTTTGTGTTCTGGATTGATACAAATGGGCTATCAAAAATCCTTTGATTCAATGAACAGCTATACAAAGAGGCACTAACACATTTTTGGTGAAATGAGCAACTATATAGTTATTTCAAACTTTGTGTGCAGTCTTGGTAATGAAGTTTTGCTAGTGAACCAAAGCTGTCTTTGGGAATATTACCTGGTGAGACCCCAGTACAATTTCTGAATCAAAGTGTGGAAATGTGCACATTTTTGTTGTTATCTGCAGTGTGTGGGCTAATTATGAACCTAACAGAACTTTTGCTTATGGTTCAACTAATTTCTGCAGTACAAAGTAATCACTTGGAATGTTTAAAAGCCAGCAGTTTCAATTACTATCTGAATCAGTGACACAAAAAGTAATTATTTTATGGTCAAAGCGACATGATACAAACAGTGTTTCCATTGCTATGAAAGTCAATTAAAATGCTCAGGAAAAATAGTGTGGATCCATTTGTCTTTTTCAATATTCCAATAAAAGTGACATTCCTATTTATTTTGATGTATTCTAAGATGAGAGAATTATAATGTAGATTCTCTTTCTCTTGCTTTATTTTAAACAAAAAGGACATAAGAGGTGCATGGATCCCTGCTCCCTTGTCAATTAAATAAAAGTGCCCAGAAAAGATAGCACAGATCCCTCTTTCCCTCGCTATTCACTAAACAAGAAGATGAAAGGATAATGTGGATCCTCCTTTCCCTAGCTATATTCTAAACAAGAGGATGAAAGGATAATGTGGATCCTCCTTTTTCTAGCTATAATCTAAACAAGAGGATGAAAGGATAATGTGGATCCTCCTTTCCCTAGCTATAATCTAAACAAGAGAATGAAAGGATAATGTGGATCCTCCTTTCCCTAGCTATAATTTAAACAAGAGGATGAAAGGATAATGTGGATCCTCCTTTCCCTAGCTATAATCCAAACAAGAGGATGAAAGGATAATGTGGATCCTTCTTTCCCTAGCTATAATTTAAACAAGAGGATGAAAGGATAATGTGGATCCTCCTTTACCTAGCTATAATCTAAACAAGAGGATGAAAGGATAATGTGGATCCTCCTTTACCTAGCTATAATCTAAACAAGAGGATGAAAGGATAATGTGGATCCTCCTTCCCCTAGCAATAATCTAAACAAGAGGATGAAAGGATAATGTAGATCCTCCTTTACCTAGCTATAATCTAAACAAGAGGATGAAAGGATAATGTGGATCCTTCTTTCCCTCGCTATTCACTAAACAAGAAGATGAAAGGATAATGTGGATCCTCATTTCCTTTGCTGGTTAATATGACCCAAATCTCCCTAAACAGAGTTAGCCCTGCCTATTTACACACTAGGTCACTTTGTATTCATAGTTTGTTAGCGTCACCAACTTTTGTGGAGGTTAAGGGGGTGTTCTACTGTTTGCTCGACAAGCTTTCTGTGTTTTCCATTTATGTTTTTATTCCGAGAAAGAGAATGCTATGACACTGCAGCACTCTCATTGGGGTGGGGGGGGGGGGGGAATGTTTTTGGAGTGTAAAAAGCACTGATGTGCTAAAATATAAAACACGCGATATCAACAGTATTGCGGAACACCCCCGTAACCTTCTGTAAAGTTTAGGAGGCTCAGCAACTACCAATCAAAAATGACCTAGTGTGTAAATAGGCATGGCTAACTCTGTTTGGGTAAGATTTGCATAATGTTTACCCCCTTTCTATACACTAAGCCTTTCCTTGTTATAATCTAAAGGAAAGGATGAAAGGATAATATGGATCCTCTTTTTTCCTTGCTATATTCTAAACAAAAAGCTAAAAGAATAATGCAGATCCTCCCTTCCCTTGCTATACTCTAAACAAAAGAATGAAAGGATAATATGGACATGCCTTTTTCTAGCTATACACTAAACAAAAGGATGAAAGGATAATGTGGATCCTCCTTTCCCTTGCTACACTATAAACTAAAGGATAAAAGGATAATGGGGGATCCTGCTTTCCCATGTTATACTCTGAACAAAAGGTTGGAAGATAATGTAGCTTTTTTTGCTATATTGTACAGAAGGATAAAAGGATAGTGTGGATTCTGTGCTACCTTTTTCCATTAGGTCAGAAAATAATAACTGTGAACCCAACTTTTCTGCCTCAAACAGGAAAGGTGTGATGTTGACTACATCATCCACAGAGTGCTAATTGGTCTTTAAAATATGGGTCTAGCCCTATATACCCAATATACCTGATGGCTTGGTGAAGAGTCCTTTACTTTAATTGTATACTCTTCTTGTGGGAGTTGGGGGGCGGGGGGTGAAACTACAGTAGTGTGGTGGCTAGACACTCCACTGTGGTGCAATGGTCATGGGTTAGAATCTGCATCAAGGCTTTTTTATTCTTCAAAACTGACCTTGGCTTAAAATGAGTATCAAGTAATGTCCTGGGAGGTAAAGGCAGCTGTAGTGACACTGATCACATCAATCACCCACTGAGTGCCGCTTAGTCTACACAAAGATAAGTTTAGCATCATGCGCCCGTTATACTACTGGTGTAAAAAAAAGCTCTCTACTTTTCTTTATTACCTTTCTGCAATCTGAAGAAATATTTGTTTGCTTATTTGTATTGTCAAGGATCAATTTTAATGCCCACTTAGATGCCTCCATGAATGCTCATCTCCTTTCATAGAACCAGAGCTTTAACTTTTTGCTTTCAGAAAAATGTATGCTGGTACTCTCTACCATTTCTTCACAAATGACTCCCAGGTCCACCCAGTCTTGATTAGATAGCAGGTACAGTCCTGTGAAGTAAAACTGGCCAGTGTGATGTTGAGCACATCACCCACCAAGTGCCGACTGGTCTATGAAATATAGGTCTAGCCCTGAAGGGGTGTAATAGAATCCTTGCCTTTTGTAACTATTTAAAAAAAATGTTTTTTACTCTTACTAACTTACTTACTTACTTACTCGCTCCTCTTCTACCTTCCTCTGGAGAGGTTTGCCAGAGAGATCGCCAGACGTCTCTTTTCATCAGTTTTCTTTCTGGCTTTGTTCCATTCCAGTCCTCTGTCAGTCAGGGACTGTCAGTTGTTGTCTTCCCAGCGCACCCTGGGTCACCCCGGAGGTCTGGTTTCCTGGTTCTTAGCATTCCATGCCTGCCATGGTGGCCGATTTTCTCCCATTCTGCATACATGTCCAAACCATCGTAACTGTGACTGATCTACTCAGGTTTCTAAGGGGTGGGTATCAAGATCTTGACATATTGTCTGATTGAGGACTTTGTCCCTTCTTGTCACTTGGACCACCTTTCTCAGGTATCTCATTTCCGAGGCCTGCAGCTGGCTTCTGTGAGCTGATGTCATTGCCCATGACTCACACCCATAGGTCAGGACTGGTACATAGATAGAGCGGTAAACAGCCATTTTCGTCCTCTTGCCAATTTCTCTTTTGCTAAGAAACCCTCGGTTTATGGCCTGGAAGAGCCTCCCAGTAGCTGCTTTTCGTGTATCCAGCTCAGTCTTAATGCCTCCATTTCGGTCTAATACAACTCCAAGGTATTTGAACTGGTTAACCTGCTCCAATGCATACTGTCCCATCATGATGTGGTGTTTCTTCTCATCTCTTGATATCTATCTCCATGGTTTTAATTTTGGAGATACTGATGGTCATCCCTCTCTTTTCAAGCTCTTCTTTCCAGACAAGTAAGTTGGACTGAAGGTGTGCCTCTGATTTAGCTATCAGAGCCACATTGTCTGCAAATGCCAGCTCTGATATACAGATTGGTCTCATCTTCCAGTACCCTACAGAGTAATTCTTTGTCTTCTCCTTACAGGTCTTGATGACATCATGCTTCATAATAATGAAGAGTTAAGGTGAGAGAATATCACCTTGTCTAACACCGCTGGTGGTCTTAAATTCTTCTGACTTTTGGTCTGCTGTTCTTACATAATTTCTGCAGCTTTTGTAGAAACTTTGTATTGCACTGATCAAGGATGCTGGGATGTTTTTTTTTTTACTCACCACTGCCTATTAGATAACTGAAAGAATGACGAACAGTACTGTTTACCATTGCAAAAAAATACCAAAAATGAAAGCCCTGCACAGAATACAACTCTAGCCTCAATACAGGGCAGATAACTTGTAGCACTAGCAGGTACCATAATCAAAATAGTCTTTGATGGGTAGGAGAAAGAGACACAGCTGATATCAACATCATGTTGTGCCATTATACATTGCATAAGGCTCAAAGTCTAGTCCTCTGTTCCATTCTATCGTCTGCAATCCTTCTGGTATCAAGGATGGAATTCAGTTCAGCACCTTTGGCCTCTGTCAGCAACATTCTGTTTAGGATTTTTCTGGGACGTCCTCATCTCCTCAGTTCTCCCTGGCATTCACTGGCTGTAAAACTAGCCATAAAACTCTGGTTGTTCATCCACTTTTGGGCTTAAGTCTTGTTCCAGAGCCTAAGTTTTGAGTGCACATCCGTTTCACAGATTTGCCTTATTTGTATGCACACTATCGGTTCCTCGCCTACCAGGCAGATGCACCCTAATTTTGAAGGAATCACCCTCTAATTAGCTGACTTTTATGGCATGCTTTTTGGGGCTGGGGTGGGGGGAGGGGGGGGGGGAGGTCTATTAATTTGTTCCCCCACAATGCGACCCCCACAATTCACACAAGGAATAGCCTCTGTTCATGTTTCCCTTTGCAGTGCCCACTTGTTGATCTCTGCCCACTTCTTTTGAGGTTGTGTCCAACATAGTCCCACCTCCTTTGTCTTATAACTGTTGACACCACTGGTTGTCCAGACATTTGTATTATTTCTTTACCTTTCTTGTAATTTCTCATTTAATTTATGTTAATCAATTTCCCCAGGCATTTGTTTTTGAATGCACTTAATTTCTAAAGCTCCAAAAGCTGACACCTTATATGGAAATCGTAGATAGTTAATACATTCTCATCTGGAATCAGCACACACATTTTAAAATTTTATCTCAGCTCATGTTATATAAATTGATGGAGACATTTTTGGCATGGGTATATGAAAATGTAGGATTATCAACATTCATTACATAAAAATTAAGAGCAAATAAGGAAACAAACAATATAACCTCTGTCGACAGTAACTGATAATGATAGCATTATATCAAGGTGACTAAATGTATGAACAAGCAAACTAGCAGCTCAGAGAAAACTACAATCCTTCATTCTTTATCTGTCCATCTGGTTCTTTTCGCTTCCATAGCCAAATCTGACGATCAATTCCTGAACATTTCCTCATGGTCAAATTCTTCCCATCTAAAGATACTTCTGCACATTTCTGGGTGTTCAAGTGTTGTAAGGCATTGTCCTGCACATAAAACAGAATTGCCTGAATAACAGAACCAAGTTGAATAAAAAATATCAGAAGATACTGCATGTAAGAAAACCATTTTTAAACATCTAAATTGGAATTCTACTCGCACTGCATACCCTAAAGCAGGGCTATTCAACTGGTGGCCTGCGGGCCACATCTGGCCTGCGGAGGCCTAGCAAGTGGCCCGTGGATCATTGACACTTGTATTAAATTAATGATCTGTCTATGCTTGGGCTCATGACTCTGGCCTGTGATGATCCCCATTTTGTAAATTTCAGCCCCTGAGTAAACTTAGATGAATAGCCCTGCCCTAAAGCATGACTGTCGGCGTGAAACATTTGTGCAAAATAACAGAGTACATGCATTGTTTTGTTTTTGTTGGCTGAAAATCTTCTGTGTGTTAAACAAAAAAATTAATGAAAAGGACAATTTTTTGCCAGTGGTGTCTCGGGTTTTTGATGTTAGACTAATGTTTATAGAGACCAGACAGCATTCAGTGGTTGATGTATTGCCAGCCGCCTTTACTTCCCAGGACAATACCTGGTACTAATTTTAGTCTGGCTCAACCCAGGGCCAATTCAGTTTTGAAAAAAACAAATGCTACTCGATGAGGATTCGAACCCAAACAACCTTCAGGCCAGGAGGGAAGCTGCTCAGACATGTGTTATTATAACTATTTAACCTAAGAAGTTGTTACCTGAAAACAGCCTGTGTGGGTTCTGGTTCCCCCATGTGGGGGCAATAGATCCACTGCATCCACCCTCCCCTGCTCCACACACCCCGCCCCCTAACAAGTATGTGGTAAGAGTCGACTAATTAGGGGTATTTTCTTCAAAGTCAGAGTTAAGCCAGAGAGTAACAGAACCAACAGTCTGCATAGAAAAAAGCCAGATCTGTAAAATAGATGTACATGAAAAATTCAAGTTCTGGAACAAGATTTAAGTCCAGAAATGGACAAATAACCAGAACTTTCCATTAGAGTCTACAGTTGATGAACATGAAGAAGAAGAAGAAATTGTAACTAATAAATGTTAAAATCTGCAAAAGTTGAAATTTAAAAAAAAAACATTAAATGTTTACCTATCTCTATAAACCATCTCAATTTTTTTAAAAAATTTCTTTCATCTCTTTCAGCAATTCTCTTTTCATTTCCAATCTCTTCAGAACCTCTGTATTTATTTTTTTTGTTTCCATGAAAAAATGACCTATTAATTTGTACATCAACATCTCTAGACAAAGTTTAATGTTTTTGTTGCTCGTTCATTGTCCAAGCTTTTGCCTCATACACCAGAATTGAGTGTACATAAAAAGAAGAAAAGGAAGAACACAGTGTTCACAACCAGTGTGGTTCACAATGCATATGAAATGAACAACATTAGCATCTATGGGTATACTATGCTGTCAATGGGAGCATCTATGGGTATACTATGCTGTCAATGGGAGCATCTATGGGTGTACTATGATGTCAATGGGAGCATCTATGGGTGTACTATGATGTCAATTCTTAAAATATATAATGTCTAGATTTTCTTTTTAAATAATTTTAACTATATCATTACAAACCAATTGCTTCAATAATATGCAACATTCCTGTGTACAGGTGCTTCATTAGTGGAGTGGCTAGACCCGAAGGTCTTGGATATAAATCTCCCAGGTCAGTGCAGCCAAAAATGGGTACCAGGAAATGAGACTAAGTTACGGCACCTGGCGTGATGTGGACTACAACATCCATTGAGTAGATATAGGTTTTTAAAAGATATGCGTTGTATGCATTATTTGCTTTAAAATGTGTCCTAACTTAACTTATTGCTTACCTCTGTATACTTCCATTCTTGATTGCCTTTCTGACTATGACAAGGGTAGATAATAACATTATCTCCTCCAGCATAGTCCAAACATCCATCATCCCTTCTTATCTCCCCTGCTTTGCTCATCATCCAGTACTAAAAATGCAGCAAGGAAAACGGACGAACAATGTTAAATGACATGTATTATTTTATAATAGAATATTGATAGTCTCAATGGCTTCAGACCACAGGTCAAGTATATTTGGTTAGCATCAACGGAACTATTTCAGTACCAGAATTTTACTTCCTTCCATTCAAACTGTTTTCTGAGTCGGGTCTTCTTCTTCTTTGAATGACTGACTGACTTTCTATCCCACCAGGACATCACACAAGCGATAAACACCCGATGACACAGTGTGCACCATGTGGGTGAGGATCACCACGGAGAGGTCTCAGAAACCGCGTTCAGCCTTTAGTTTATATTCATGGCCAGGCTATATTGCGGCCCCCTGGCAAAAGCCAGAGTAGGGCTTCAAATAACGAAAAATTTCATCCTAAAAAGGACGAGAAGTAACTAATAACTTCTTTCTTTCTTTCTGGTTCTGCTGTATTCATCTGCAAATGTAAATGTGTTCTGCCATTTAAAACATGGCTGTGATTTATATATCTTTCGGCCAACACATTCAACTTCTGCTAATCCAAGTCATTCCTTTGTCGGATGCAATTTTTCCTTATTGGAAGCCCCACCCTAGCTTTTGCTGGGGGCCCTGAATATAGATGGGCCACAAATGTAGCCATCACGGCTGAAAGGGGTTTCTGGGACTTCTGCACGGATTCTCATCCGCATGGTGGCACTATGTGACAATCGTGTGATGTCCTCCTGGTGGGGTTAAAAAGTCAGTCAGTCAGTCGACTTCTGCAGACATTTGTTGCTCCAGTTAGCCCTCTCGGAAGTCACGTCTTGATTAGGTATATTTGAGCTAGGGTATAACAGTCGCCGCTGCGTCCGTGGCTTAGGCGTTGCGAGTCCGGCTCGTAATTCCACATACCGCGATCGAAACCCACTGCTGGCTGCGTGGATTTGTATCATAGTATAGGGCGTCGCAGGTCGACCCAGCCTAAAATAGGTACCAGGATAGCTGTCCTGGGGAAGAAGAGACGGCTGGTGTAATCCTGACCACATTGACCACATAATGCCGATGGTCTGACATATGGGCGCTCTTCCCGTATATCCGATGGGCCTAAAGGCGTGAGAAGGGATCTTTACTTTCAGTCGCCTGCTTTTCTCTGGGCATGCCTAAGCTGGTGATCTAAATTTGACACATAATCTCAAAGACGAAATCTTAGACCAAATTGTAAGAGCTCACCTGATTTCCTCCTTGGTTGTGACATGGCCACATGTTGACTGGTTTATGGTAACTGTGGTGATCTGAAGGGCTGTCAATGCACATTGGCCTGGCTTTACTGCGAATCTGAGAACAGATTATTCTTTGTTTTCTGTAAAGCTAAAAAATATATGAACTGATACATTCACAACTAGGCTTGGCCTGGTCTGGCTACGGTATAAGTAATCACTTTCATCTCAAGTGTTTAGGTCTTCGTCATATATCACACATTTAGAACTGCAGCATAGTGGACACACTAAATAATACCAGCATATACCTTTTGTGCGTCTGTGTACTCATCTCTTTCTCTCTATCTATATATATGTGTGTGTGTGTGTGTGTGTGTGTGTGTGTGTGTGTGTGTGTGTGTGTGTGTGTGTTTGTGCACACCATGTGTGAGTCTATAGGATTGTCTGTGTATATGGTGTGTGTGTGTATTTTCCAACAGTTTTACCTATTCCAACTTTTTCCTTTTATTTCTGTTATTTTGTGTTTGAGGCTGCGGCTTAATGATTATTTTTCTAATGGTTTCAGTTCTTGATAAAGACGCTGAGACGTTGTCATCTTACTGTATCTGTGCATGTGCCCCACCTCACCACACGCAGCCCTTGTCCCGCTGATCCCCCAAGTGCTAGTCTGTGTTTAGTAGGGCTGTACCGAATAGTGATTTACAATATTCGGCCGAATACGAATAGTGGGACCAACTATTTGGCCGAATACGAATAGTGTATCATCATCATCAGGTGCCTTGTCGACTGGCGTGGCGATCATGCCTCTCCACAATCTGCTATCTCCTGCAGGATGTATCAGTTCGTGTGCTGACCCACCTTCATGCCGTGCAGCAAGACTGTCAAGAATCTTCTATCGTTTTCCTCTATCCATCCATCTACAGATCTTTCCAGTGGTCACCAAATGTTCCATTTTCTCTCTTCTCATAACATGGCTGAAAAATGACGACTGTCTCCTTCTGATGTCTGTGATTAGTTGTCTTCGGGCTTCTGCCTCTTTCAAAACCATCGTTCGCTCGGCCGTTCGTTCGATGTAATTTAAACGCACCTTCATATTCTCGTTAGCAATATCTTCAAATTTGATTTGGTCGAAGACACCCTGAAAGAACGAAAAATGCATGATCTCTCTCTCTCTTTCTCTCTTTCTCTCTCTCTCTCTCTCTCTCTCTCTCTCTCTCTCTCTCTCTCTCTCTCTGCCTCTCTCTCTCTCTCTCACACAGACACACACTCACACACATACACACACACCCCCACACACACATGCAGTTTGTACCACGCATCCGGGTCGCAGTTTCTCCCGCTACGACAGACTTAGGCAAAAGCAACTATTGTGTTGATGAAAAAGTTATTTCATTTCGTCATAGTGTATGCAGAAACGAGAGTAAGGTAACCACTATTCGTATTCGGCCCGACCGCAACTATTCGGCCGAATACCGAATAGTTATTAGGTCCACTATTCGGCCCCGAAGCGAATACGAAGTGAATATTCGGTACAGCTCTAGTGTTTAGTTAATTATTTTCTTGGTATCAGCACCAGTTCAGTGACTGACTGACATCCAACCCCACCAGGACATCACACTGAGCGATAAACATCCGGTGACACAAACTGCCACCATTCGGATGAGGATCACTCGTGGAGAGGTCCGAGAAACCCCGTTCAGCCGTTAGGTTACAATAATAGGGGCCCCGGCGACAACAAGGGTAGAGCATCACAAATTCGCCCCACAAGGGAATAGGGATATTTCACCCACTACAAACACACCTACTTTCAACATATTAATATATACATAGACTAAATAATTAGGCCTTAAATCCTCAGGTCTAAGACATCAGTTCCACCCTCCGCCTCACCCTCCCTCCCCACCCTCACTTGAACTGCAAATTCCTAAAGAGTGTAAACAAATTATAATTAAAAAAATGGACACCAGAAAATGAAAACGAAACAATGAAAACCAAACAACGAAAACGAAACATGTATGTATGTACGTATGTATTGTAAGTTGTACCCAACTAGGTCATCACACAAGCGATAAACACCCGGTGACACAAAGTGCTACCATGCGGATAAGGACACCCGTGGAGAGGTCCCGGAAACCCTCTTCAGCCGTTAGGCCATATTTGAGGCCCGGCTATATTTAGGACTCCCGGCAAAAGCCAGGGAGGGGCTTCAAAATAACTAAAAATTGCATCCCACATAGGGAATGACCACATACACAAATGAAACATTACCTCCCCTGACGCCGTAGCTTCTCCGGGGACAAACAGATCTGGGTACACATGTTTGATGTACCAAGAAAAAGGTTTACAGTTCAGGTTTTTCCGAAGTTGTTTTCTGGCAGTTACATCTCCGTAGTCTCCCTGTGGATGGATGACACAGTTCAGGTGTTACATTTTAATTGATAAGTTAAACGTGACAGCCATGCCTTTCTAATCTGCTTTGGATTCTGATTCTTTATCCCCCCCACCCTACCTCAATCCAAGCTATTTTGTGAAGATTTGACCCCCTGATAATACCAGATCTCAGTTTGGATGGTAGACCAACAGGACAAATTCTAACTACCCTGTTTAATCTTTTAAGAAGTTCTAGTTCTGTCACTCGTAAGAATGACCACATATTTTATATTTAATTATTTGTAGCTTAGCTGTTTAAGTTATCCACATCAGTGAAAACAATATATCAGTTTACTAAACACTTTTAAGAATTTCAAATCGTCGACTTTTTTGTGTATGTGGCTGCCTTACAGTTTTAGCAGCTTTATGATATCAAGATTCACATTCTGCACACGGTTCTTCTTTTTCCTCATTCTTCTTCTCCTCCTCCTCATTCTTCTTCTTCTTCTTCTTGCAAACCTCAGTGTCCTCAAGAGGACCTATACAGGCTACGTGAGGCCAACACTAGAATATAGAATAGCTGCTTGGGGCACAGCAGCTAAATCAAATTTTTAGAAAGTCTGAAAGATCCAAAACCATGCTCTCCGTATTATGACAGTGGCAATGTGCTCCACGCCCATATCAAACATGGAGATAATAACTGGTCTCCATGATTTAGAAGATAGTAGAGACACAAAGCTCCCCACCCAGCTCTCAAAATACCACCACTTTAAAGAACAACCCATGCACAGCCGACTGCAGAAACCCCAGAAGGCTAGACTAAAGAGAACGTGTTTTATTAAGAACGCAAATGCCAACTTCCCATAATACCAAATGATCCACTTAAACCTTACAACGACTGCCCCCAACTCCCTCACCCCCTTGGCTTAGGGATAGATAAAATCAACTACAGAAGGAGAGATGAACATACTTTATCCAAACCAGAGTTGGATTAGAGTGTACACAGATGGTTCAGCTAAGAGAGCAGTAAGAGACGGAGGAGGAGGAATATGCATAGAATGCCCGAATAGTTTAAAAATCAACCAGACTGTACCAACAGGTTCAAATTCCTCCAATTAAAGAGCAGATGCAGTAGCATTATGGCGGCATGTTTTCTCTCCTAAACGGAGAACAGCCCAGCAAATATAGCTGAGTGGTCTTTCTGACGTATGCTATGAGTTCTAGAAACAATTGTTAACCCTAAAGAACACTCAGTTTGAAGACTTGACGCGCAACAGCTGATTCACTTAGGCTCTTTAGTAGAACAAAGCTGTACGGTACACGAGAGGATATGGACTGCACGATAGCTTTTATAAAGGCTGCCGGCCTCCTGAGATAAGTTTTTTGACAGAAGGATCAAAGAAGAAGAAGCAGAAGATATCGGGACACCCCACAAGAATAGGAAGTAACCTCCTGTAAGTCTGAGCAAGGAACTATTCTTTTTTTGGACCATAAGAAATATTTGTAATTACATGATTTCCATAAATACAACTACTTTTATTTTTCGTTCTTCTTTCTCCTCCTCCTTCTTTTCTTCTTCTTCTACTTCAGCGTTCGACCTTTAAAGGGCGGTTGGTACATTGAGTTGTGGTTTACAGCTAGGCTGCACTACCTTTTAGCCCAACAATCTGATTTCGGCAAAAATTTAATTAGTCGCCGTTTACGACATGCTTGGGAAGATGAGTTTGTTTTTCTCCCTTCCAAAAATGAGAGCACTTATGAGAATACATGGGCGAATAACAAGTGAAGTGACGATGTGTTCGAGGCAGAGAAAATCACAGGGTAAACTGCAGTGTGCACACTCGGCGATGCCAGTCTACATTTTTACTTCATGCAGCAGCAGAGCAGCGGAAAACAGACAAGGATTTCCAGTTTTTTAAAGTGTTATAGTTAACGGATATGCATTTTCAAAATGTGCTAAACAATTTACTGTTTTTGCTACTGATTGTTTTAAAAGCTTTTAGCTTGTTTGTATAAAATCAAGACAGTCATTTATGGAGATTCTATTAATTAAATCCATTACCCCATTCAAGAAAATATACTTTTTCAACAGTTGTTTATCTCAGCAGAAAAATCAGTTAAAAAAAAAAAAAGATTTTGAAATGTTACATGGTAAAATGCCATGTCTTTACGAATGGTAATAATTTCTGCTAATTTACACTGCAATATGCTTGCACATTAAAGAGAAACAAAAAGACACCCATTAAGACAACATAAAAGACGCTAAAAGCTCTTTAAATTATCTAACAGATAAACAATTTTCAAATTAATGTTACTCCGTTGTGAGTTTAAATAATGCAGAAATAAACAATAAACTGTAGATTCAGTGGCCGATATATTTTTCGATATCTTGTCTTTATGTTCTGTATATTCTTTGTTTTCTTTTTCGCCTTCGTCTTCGTCTTGATTGTTATCGTCTTCGTCCTCGTTATTGTCTTCATCATCATCATTGTCGTCTTCTTCCTCGTCTTTTTGTTGTCTTCTTCTTCTTCCTTCTCCTTCTCTTCTTCTTCTTATTTCGTTTTTTTTTTCTTCTTTCTTCTTTCTTCTTCTTCTTCTTCTTCTTCTTCTTCTTCTTCTTCTTCTTCTTCTTCTTCTTCTTCTTCTTCTTCTTCTTCTTCTTCTTCTTCTTCTTCTTCTTCTTCTTCTTCTTCTTCTTCTTCTTCTTCTTTTTCTTCTACTCCTCCTCCTCCCCTTACCTAGTCCTTGCCGTGTGGCGCTGGTTGTCAAGGAATCGTCCACATCCCACTGCCTCGTACGCTTTGAACAATTTCAGACACTATTGTTTCCTCGTAGCATGAAGCCAGACTGCCCGGCATCTTTTCTATGCGCTGTACACCACATACATAATTTAGTTTAACAGTAATGTGATTAACTTACACTGGTCACTGTGTAAACATAAATATGTGTAGCACTTGTAATTTGATAAGAGATGTCCTGTTTTTACTTTCCATAACTAAGACTCAGATGTTTTGATAATGTTTAATAATACTATCTGCTAAAGTGGTTATGAATTTCATAATGTATACATGGAGTGAGGCCAGAAGGGCAGAATAACCCTTTGAAAATAATAATAACCCTTTGAAAATAATAATAACCCTTTGAAAATAAAGTTTCTGGATTAAAACAGGGATAAAAAGTGTTAGTCTTTGAAAATAAGCGAAGAAGCCTTTTCATGCTATTGCACACCGGGCTTACTGTACTAGAACGATATTTTTATAGATCAGTCGGCACACAATGGGTGATAGGGTCAACACCATGCCAGCCGCCTTTACTTCCCGGAAATTACTGGTACCTTTTTTAGACTGGGTAAAACCTGGAGCCAGTTGCACATTTGGAGAAAGAGATTAGCCTTTGTTCGGATTAGAACTCTAGACTTTTAGGAGCGAGCTTACACTATTAGCTTCTTACTGCTGCAGAGATTATACTGACTTGTGTACTATACAGACTTGTGTACTATACAGACTTGTGTACTATACAGACTTGTGTACTATACCGACTTGTGTACTATACAGACTTGTGTACTATACAGACTTGTGTACTATACAGAGTCATCAAAGAAGAACTAAGATAGAAAAAAAATGATAGGCATGGTGCCGGTAATTGATTTACAGAGTATCAAAGAATTAAATGGCTTTGTTCTCTGATCAGAATGGAGCACAGACAGCCAGTAGAACAGTGGCTCTTAAACTTCCCAATGCCGCGACCCTTTAATACAGTTCCTCATGTTGTGGTGACTCCCAAACCATAAAATTATTTTTGTTGCTCCTTCACAACTTCAGTGAATACGCGTTTTCCGATGGTCTTAGGCGACCCCTGTGAAACGGTTGTTCGACAACCCTCACCCTCAAATGGGTCGCCACCCACAGGTTGAGAACCGCTGCTCAAGAAGTACGTCAGGGGAACAGCAGGCTACAAAGCAATAGGCTGACCAAGAAAGGAATAAGCGGAGGGCATAACAGATACTCTAGAAACGCAGTATAACATTAACACAAGCCACGGCCGACTATAAATACAGAAGGGCCTGCACGAGCTAGGCAACTAGCAAAAACGGAAACTAAATCTGACTCCTCTGTGACGCTTTAGGCACAAGCAGTAGTACAAAGCAAGAAGAAAGAAGAAGTGTGCTATTGACCAGAACAGAAACAACGGAATATTCCAGAAAATAAACTGTGCGACCTGTTGTTTGTATTTTCACTATTCGGTCATAAAGGATATAATTAATAAGATCTTAAACCCACGCGAAACTGGATTACCTGTTTACTTTTTTTAAAATTAGGTCAGTGTTTCCAAAACTTTTCTTGGTCGCGGCGCCTTTTTTTCAATAAAAAATTTTCTACGGCGCTCTAACCTACGTCAAAACTCTAAACTAAGTAAAGTATGACTATTCGTGTCTTGGCTAAATGAATTATGAAGCTTTAACAATATTTCGCGGCGCCCCTGTGAAAAGGACGCGGATGCCAGGTCGCACAGTTTGGGAATCACTGAATTAGATAGTAACAGTGTGTTTTAAAAGCAGAAATCTATGTACGATTTATGTTTCACAAAAGTGTTTCCACTACCGGTTGGCTATTAACGCTAATGTGGGATGCCGTATACCAAATCTTATATCCCACATTGCGCCAACATTTTCGGGAGGAGGAGAAGTACATTGAGGATGATACTACCGTTATCCTTGGAAGAGTAAACGCAGCCTAAAAACTCAGTACAATGGCACTGCAGACCAAAAGCCCTAAGTTTCGGTTGGCTACTTGTCTAGGAGGGAAGCTCCTAAATGTGGATGGACCGAGCACCGCTATTTTGACCAAGCAGCTTCTGCATCATACTTCATTCTAATCGTATTTTTGTTACCTTTTCTTTTGAATAAACAAGGTCATGGTTACAGTGACAGATAGTCGCTCAGTTTTGCAACAACAATTCAACATGCTAAGATCTGTGCTAAATCAGATGGGTAAGCTAACAAGGCAGACTGCTCCAGTGAATCCCAGGCCACCGCAACATTAGAGGAAATGAAAGAGCAAACTACATAGTGTACACTGGAAGTCACACTTAACAGCCAGATGCAGGATGCGCTCAAGAGGGAAAAACAGTTAAGATAAAGGCAGCCATTTGAATCAACTGGGACCTTTCCAAATCCGGAAACAATCCTGAAAACCAGATCAACCTGCTCACATGAAAGAAACAGACCATTACATTTAGATTTCCACTAACAAAAGACAAATCTGCAGCCATATGTGCAAGAAATTCAAGACTGGGCATTCACAGCTTTGTCCATGTGGACAGGAATACCTAGTACTGAACATGTGCTACATGCATCAGAGAGATCCCGAGTTTGTGGAGTAGAGAGATCCCGAGTTTGTGGAGTAGAGAGATCCCGAGTTTGTGGAGTAGAGAGATCCCGAGTTTGTGGAGTAGAGAAATCCCGAGCTTGTGGAGTAGAGAAATCCCGAGCTTGTGGAGTAGTGAGATCCCGAGTTTTTGGAGTAGAGAGATCCCCAGTTTGGCCGGTTGGCATTCCAATGGAAACCAAGCTGTATGGAACAGTGGAATTCATGCGACGCCTTACAGACTTCACAGAAGCATGTGGCCTTCTCATCTGAACACCACTGGTGGGGAGAACGAAGATAATAATAATAAGAAGAAGACGAAGAAGAAGAAGAAGAAGAAGAAGAAGAAGAAGAAGAAGAAGAAGAAGAAGAAGAAGAAGAAGAAGAAGAAGAAGAAGAAGAAGAAGTAAAAGTAAATAGTTGTTTACTCTTTCGTTTGTTTTAATCTATAACAAAATCACTTCACTCCAATACTTGTTTGTACAAAACTACAACATAATATTTGACAGAACAGACATAATATTTTATATTTGTAAACTCATGCAATATACTTACCAAATCGAAATTGAATCGCTCGTAGTAATACGTCTTATAATTATCCATCCAAACCTCGGCCAGACGTATCGTGTTCTTCTTCACGACATTCACCCCTGTCCTCCATTTATATGGCGAGCGTTTACGGAATATATGTCCGACGTGAGAGCAAGGAACAATCTCCAATGTCCCTCCACACATCCAGACCTACATGGAAGAAGAAGACAAAAGAGTTCTTTATGTATCGGTATTTGTGTATATTTTAATGAATTTCACCTGATTTTGTGTGTGTGTGGTGGAGGGAGTGGGAGGGGGTTGGGGTGGTGTAGTGGCTAAACGCTTGCCTGCGAATCGGAAGGTTGTAGGCCTGGGTCCTGATGGAGCTGAAATTTTTGGGTTTTTCTCCTTCACAAATGACCTTGGCTCCCAAGTTGACCCAGCCTTAAATGGGTACTATGTGAGGTCATGAGAAGTAAAGGCGACCTGCGTGATGCTGTTCAAATCACCCACCAAGTACCGACTTGTCTATAAAATATAGGTCTAGCCCTATATGCCTAATTCGCACGAAGACGTGGAAAAGGGTCTGATACATTATATATTTTCTCAAACACATACAAAACAAAATTATGTGCGCTCTCCACAATGAAGGTTTTCTACAGCGCATTCGCTCGTGTCTTTGGGGCTACTAGAAATGAATCCAGTGAACTACCACTTAAGAGCCTTCGCGAACCGTGGCCTTTCTCGACATGGACTAAGTTCGACATGGACCACATCCGGCTTTTTCTTTCTAAAGATATTTAAAGATGGCCGTGCATGGACTAAGTAAACAACAATAATAAAGGGGAGAGTACTCCATCTACTGAGGGGTCATGTGCAAAACTATAAAAAAAAAAAGGTGATGTAAAATGAAAAAAAAAATAAAATAAATTAAAAAACAAAGAAAGAAAGGCTCGTAAAATAGTCAAAAAATATAGAGAAAATTATAATATATAATAATAGTAGGAATAAACGAGTGGTAGAAATATAAATGTTACTGATTTATGACTGCTACTGATAAGAGATAGAATAAAATAATAACACAAATAAACTAAAATAAGCATACAAATAATACAACAAAAATACAAATAATGTGACAATAGTAAAACTGAGAAAAGTTTGAGAATATTACATACTGAGTTCCCAACCTCTTCCACGGTGCGACTCTTTTACTACTGTCCAAAAGCAATATAACTTTTTTTTAAATACACTGTCCACTGCAGAAATCCAACCCCAGTACTCGAAGATTATAAAATGTTTGCTGTCGTGGACATATGCATCCACCGGTGACTTTGGAAATATTATTTAGTGAGGTCTAAATATCCTCAACAGTGCAACTTTCGTACCACTGTACAAAGGATTCGAACCCTTCTACGTAGAGAATTGTGAAAGGCGTTCGCTAACCTCCGATCCATAGAGATATGTTTATTCGACAGCATGAAACACACACACGTCACTAACACGTCATACCCATGTCCAAATATAGACTCGCCGCCAGCAGTAGGTTAAACGTAGTCGAGTTTACCATTTTTGTTTATAAAACAGAGAGGACAATCCTCTCACTCAACGATCTACACGTGCCAGCAATTACCAGACAATCCTCTCACTCAACGATCTACACGTGCCAATAATTACCAGACAATCCTCTCACTCAACATCTATACGTGCCAGCAATTATCAGACAATCCTCTCACTCAACGATCTACACGTGCCAGCAATTACCAGACAATCCTCTCACTCAACGATCTACACGTGCCAGCAATTACCAGACAATCCTCTCACTCAACGATCTACACGTGCCAGCAATTACCAGACAATCCTCTCACTCAACGATCTACACGTGCCAGCAATTACCAGACAATCCTCTCACTCAACGATCTACACGTGCCAACAATTACCAGACAATCCTCTCACTCAACGATCTACACGTGCCAATAATTACCAGACAATCCTCTCACTCAACATCTATACGTGCCAGCAATTATCACCTACAAAGCTAAAGTTACACTGTATATTTTATGATATATTTTAGACACACGTGAATCCACAAAAGAGAGACGGAAAAAAGGAAATAAATTTTTTCTGGAGTGGGTGAACGGATTATTATTTGAATTTGCATTGATTTTACTGAGAAAACTAGCTTCGGTTGGCGAATGGATTGAAAAAATGAGTTAAGTTTGTGACCCGACATTATTGTGTAAAAAGCTTTTTTTTCAATCATGAACTTTTCTTATTTCACTTTTTTTTTTTACTTCTTTTATTTCATACAATTAACAATTAACTAATGGTTGGTTTACTGGACACAAGATTGTCACAATAAAGTTTTTTTTTCTTCAAATTTGTAGTGCATGCATACTTTATCATATAGTTTAATGGAGATACGAGTTTGACTAATTATCTTTACAAATAATTATCAGTAATTTTTCCCCCACGACCAATAAAAGCACGGGGAGCCTAAATAACAATTTGTATTACTCGACGCGACTTCTCACAAGCCACTATTATTATAAATTGGATTTAGTTGTTATGTATACGTATATTATATGTAGTGCGTGGATTTTTATCATGGTATGGGACGTCGCAGGTCGACCCAGTCTAAAATAGGTACCAGGATGTATGTCCTGGGGAAGTAAAGACGGCTGGCGTAATGCTGACCACATTACCCACAGAGTGGCGAATGCTCTGTAAAAATGTGTGTGCTCTTCCTGTATATCCATTAGGGTCGTAGAGGTGTATTGATGGAAGCACTAGCACATAAAACCCGCAAATTTTCTCTTTCTTACGCTTGATGAATAAGTGTATGATAACTTAAAAAACTTAGCACTGTCCATTTCTTGATGTCCCTCCAGGTTCTTCTTTGCCTCCTCTTCGACTACCCCCATCCCCCCGCCCCCAATGTTCTTTGAAGCAGTCCTTGCAACCGAATCATGTCTCACTACGTGCCCAAACCAAGCTAGTTTGCGACGTTTTACCACTGCCAAGAGAGGCTCCTTATGTCCTGCAAAGTTGTATATTTTTTAAAATCAGTTTCGTGCTCTAAATAAGTATTTCGTAAAATGCGTCTGTAGCATTTACATTCGGAAACCTGAATCCTCTTTTTTATTTTCACAGTGAGAGTTCAACTCTCACATCCGTATAAAAAAATAGATAATACCAGTGATTTGTAAATATTGACCTTAACTGCGATGCTGATTTTGCTCTTCCACATCGTATTCAGCTGGGGCATCGCGGCTGTTACCATATCAAGTCTTGTCTTGATCTCTTTGGTACAGCTGCCGTCGTTACATACGTGGGTGCCATGATATTGAAAGGTTTAACCTTTTTCTAGTTTTCCCCCTTTTATCTGTATGTTGGTAGGTTTAAACAAATACAAGATTGCCAATGATAGCTTAAACAAATACAGGATTACCAGTGACAACCCAAGTAAATACATGATTGGCAGTGACAATTTACATAAATTCAAGAAAAGTAAAATCTTAAGTAACACTTCAAACAAAACAATTAAAATCTTACCCGAAACGATAATTCCAAGTTTTCTCCGCCCCAGATGTCCATGCCGGCATCGTAGGTTCCCAATTTTTGAAAATATTTTCTACTGATGGCAAACAGACCTCCAGCCATCGTAGGTGACCTTATGTATGAGGAAAATATACTTCAATCTTCTACCTGAGACTTCGTTATGATCTCTCACTCAAGAGACGTGCTAGTGATATATACAGTTCTTCTTCTCTTCCTCCTCCTCCTCCTCCGTCTTCTCCTTCTGCTTCTTCTTCTTCTTCTTCTTCTTCTTCTTCTTCTTCTTCTTCTTCTTCTTCTTCTCTTCTTCTTCTTTTTCTTTTTCTTTTTCTTTTTCTTTTTCTTTTTCTTCTTCTTCTTCTTCTTCTTCTTCTTCTTCTTCTTCTTCTTCTTCTTCTTCTTCTTCTTCTTCTTCTTCTTCTTCTTCTTCTTCTTCTTCTTCTTCTTCTTCTTCTTCTTCTTCTTCTTCTTCTTCTTCTTCTTCTTCTTCTTCATCTTCTTCTTCTTTTTCTTCCTGTCATTTCACATAGATCTTCAGCAAGTTTATGACCGGCCCGTTGCTGACCTATTCACAACTGGTTGGATTTTGTAGCTGCATGTTTTGTTTTACAAGATGATATAGCCAGTCACACCCCAGTTCTTCTTAGTTGCCTCTTACGACATACACGATAGATGAGAGTATCACTAATATTGTATACACTTAATTATACCCTAAGAGGAGCTGCTGGCCGTACGGTTAAGAATTCAGGGATTTCATGTGGGAGACCCACGTTCGAATCTTCGGTAAGGTTGTGGATATTTTTTTGTGTCTGTCAGGGGCAAACAAACACCATAAACGGTAGAGTGCGTGGCAACATCACCTCCACGCGGCTAGGAATCCTCAGGCTAAATAACCAGTGCCTCTCACCCACCCCCGGTCGCCTACACCGCAAAAGTGGTAAATACAGGTAATAATGAGACAAAAATTACTAATATCTTATGGTAAAAAGGTGTTAACATAATCCTGGGATACACATCTTTATGTTCTTGATAAAAATATATAGGCGATCTTAGGCTATATGACCTTTTTAACACGTTATAGATAATCCTATATTATAGGGCTTTGTGATCTTGGTGGAACTGCACAAGTAGTTCCCTCAGACAAGTCTGTGTGAGCTATATAAAGGCTGAGGTAATCTCTTGACTCAGGTTATATAATCTTGATAATCTTTAAAGGTAATCCCATGATGTAAGGCATTTGATTAACAGGTAAAAGCGCAAAGGTAATCCCATGATGTAAGACATTTGATCAACAGGTAAACGCGCAAAGGTAATCCCATGATGTAAGACCTCCTTTGTTTCCCTTGACTTTACGTGGTGCCCTTTCTAAACTGGTTAAACTTGGGAGTCAGTGTCCCTTCTCTAACCTCCTCCCCCCCCCCCGCACCACCCCCGAGGAGATTCAAACCCCAGACCTTCGGGACGGCAGGTGAGCGTCCAATCACAACGTTGTCCTGACTCCCGTTTAAAACTGAGAAGAGAACATGCTGAATTTAATCAGGTCATATTCTCCTACTGTGGGCTGTAGACAAAGTAACACCTCTCTTACCTCACAGGTGTAACATCACTTGTTCTTCGCTTGCGCTCATATTCAGGTATGGCATGCCAGGAAAACTGCATATTCCAGTCGAAGCCTCCGATGCTTGTGGATCTGGCGTTACTGTACTGATATTTGAGTGTATCGTCCTCTATAACGTCAATAACTGGACACACAACGTTCGTCTCGTTAGCAGCGATTCGATCCAGCAGAGGCTCCAACCATCCTGTAGATGTATTATTATGTACCACAGTTAAAAGAAAATTTGCATGTATTTTACAGGACTTTGCGTCACTGACCATAGTATTTTCTGGCTGTTGTATTTTTTCTTGGCAAATTTACGTTTTGTAGGTTGCTACTGTACTAAACGGGCGGTTTTCGATAGTACCGTCAAAACCAAAACAAGGCAGTCTGCTGCCAAATCGTATGTAGCTTGGATCGAATCCAGCACTCAGACATTACGAAGCGCGTTCGCAACGCCTAAGCCACAGATGCAGACGCTGTACGAGTACTCTTTAGAAGAACCTCGTTAACGTCAACTAGATTAAGACGATCACTCACTTAACATGAAATAATCTTTGATCCAAGCGGAAATGTTTATTTATAATGCATCTGTTAGTCCGTAGTTAGTAGAAATGGTTTTAACACGAATTCTTGACTTATCGGTCTTTGGAAATTGTGTTAACGGCGTTTTATTGAATATGTAATAGATCCCAGCTGGCAAATCATAACAATCTGACTGCACAAAATCTACAACCTTAATGCAACTGGGACTACATGCCCAAGCTCAGTGTTAGGGAATGTCTATTGCATTTTTTGTTTCGTTTTGTCTAGGGTGTTTATTTAAAAAAATTTTCAATAAAAAAAAAAAAAAAATTACCCACTCTTACTGATAATGCGGTTTAAACGGCGCTGATGTTGAAATAACTATATATATATATAAAAAGGAAAGGTCCCTTTTCAATGCCATTAGGCGTATAGGGCATATAGAGCTGTTACCTATATTTGTGTAGACCAGTCGGCACAAGATGGGTGATGTGGTCAGCATCACGCCGACCGCCTTTACTCCTCGGGAGCAAGGTCATTTCTTAATAAAGTCCGGCTCCGCCAGGGAGCGAACCCAACTACCTTCCGATCCACACGCGAGCGTCTAGCCACTACGCCACAGCGACTATAACTATAATAATGATGTTTTAATGTTATTTATTACTTATAATATAAAACTACGTAAAAACAGTCAGAAACCCCATTGTGAGCCAAGCTCTTTCAATCTGTAGGAGTTAACATAAAAAAATTGCCAAACAATTTAAATTAATCATTTTGAGGATATGTATTCGCCCTGTGGCAACAAACAGATATATTCTTTTTTTTTTTTTTCGAATTTTTTTCCGTCACCTGCTTTAGACTCCGGGGGAGGATTTTTATTTGTTCGTCCACGTCTGAACTTTAGTCTTGTTCCAGAACCTTAATAATGCGTGAGCCTCCGTTTGACAAATCTGCCTTATTTGTAAGCAGACTGTTGGTTCCTCGTTTCCCAGGCAGATGCACTTCCACTTCGAAGGAATCACCCACAAGCTTAGTACATTTTTACGACACACTTAGCAGTAGGCAGTGGTACTTTTCCCACCCTCTCCTCCTTTTTCATATAGGGTTCCGAAAATCAAACCAGGGGAAACAGTTATGATTCACAAAGCCTTTCTTCTATGTCTTTGTCTTAGTCGAGGTTTCAACCTCACTGCACTCGGGTTTCCTCATCCTTGCGTCGTTCCTGTGCCAGTGAAAATCAAATGAAATGTACCTAACTGTCCCATTTGTAAAACTAATTTACAAACAATTAGTCGTGACACAATCCAGAAATAGGCACACGCAATAAATGCATACAGCAGTTATAAGACGGTCCAAAGCCAATAGTAGCCAACAGAAATGCAACGTGTCGTTGCTGGAAGTAGCTGGACACGATTTGGCTATACAAACGAAAACTTTTACATAACGTTTTTCACCAGCTCACATGTAAACTGGCTACCGGCCATATTATTGAATGTATAAGATACCCTGGACAGCCAGAGTAACTAGCAACGATTGCTTGAAAGAGGCTGATGAAAGTAGATCTCTATATACAACTATAAGAAAGAGACAAACACTGTTCTTTGGTCACATAATGAGAAAAGAGACACTGGAGAACATCGTGACAACTGGAAAAATAAGTGGGAAAAGTGTTAGATGTAGATCAAGATAGATGATGCTGGATGGGCTAAAACGATGGCATGGAGGGATATCATCAAGAGAGCTGTTCCTGTCAACCAGGGATCGTGATATGTAGAGACGCAAGAGCGCCTACGTCAGTTGGCAGAGCACATGATGATGATGAGGATAAGATACGTGGTTGTTTGCTTCAGCAGAGGGACATATCTATGATTTAAACCAAAAGACAAATCTCCACATGGGTCTCTGCGTCCCATTTGGGAAAACAAGAATGGACCCACAACCTCTCAAACATGTTGTAATGGGTGACCAATTAAGGATAAAATCGTATGTGCCGGGTGAAATGGTCGGCTCTGTGGCTAAGTCGATGCGAACGCTTCGTAATGCCGAGATACCGGGTTCGATCCTTGCCGTGCCTTGCTTTGGTTTCGACAGTGGTATCAAGAAATCTGACCGTCCAGAAAGCAATGGCAAACTACTGGACGTAATTTGTATAGAAAAACCCCACAACAGCCAGGGACTGTTGGGATTGGTTCTGCAACGTCCTGTAAAGGATACGCAACTAACTAACCATAGGGTGAAATGGCGCAGACATTGCAGCTTAGCAACAACTTTCATTAGACCTTTCAAGAGCGAAGGCAGATCAATAATAATAATAATAATAATAATAATAATAATAATAAGAAGAAGAAGAAGAAGAAGAAGAAGAATAATGAAACATGCATATTACCCTCAGTGCATTCGCAGTGAGAATCCAGGAACGTGACCACCTCTGCTGTGGAGATGGCGAAGCCTGCAAGGCGAGCTCTAATGAGACCCTCTCGCTCTTTTGTGCGTGTAATCTTGACTTTGGCCAGTTTTGCAACGTAATCCTCTAATGGTTTTTTCAGGTGATCTGGAAGCAAATTGCAACTCATTACATTAATGGACTCGGAGAACCGAGTTCCAGGGGCTTCAAACATTACGTAGTTAGAGCAATTTTGTTTTCTCTTGCTGCATTTAATCTCGCAGTGGAGCACAGGCCTATTAGTTATTTAGTCGACAGATTATCCTCATTGCACATCGAACCATTCAGTCCATAAGTGCTGGAATCCTTTACTTAGTTAATCCCACAGGGTGTAGGGGCTGACGAAACCCATTCTGTGTTGGTTTTATCTTTTTCTTTAGCTTTCTGCATAGTTCTCTTGTCTGGTTAAAAAAAAAAAAAAAACAACAACAACCTTTGAACTTGCTATATTTGCTCTTTGGTAATGGTTGCAGATTCAGCCATTCTGTTGTCGCAAAAGTCTCGTTTCTCGTAGAACATTTAGTATATCGGACTGGACCATGGCTTGTCCTCCCACCCCCCTTTTAAAAAAAAAAAAAATTATTTTCACCACAGTAGCCTTACATGCAAGTCTGTAGCTTACTCAATGCACGCCTGCGTGACTTGTACAAAAATTAAACTGATATTTTTCAGGTCCCACCACCACGAGACACCAACAATTTTTGTCTGACCCAGCATCCTCTGTCTAACCCAGCAAGCCCATCAAATCACTGAGTCACTAACTGGGTCACTCATTGAATTACCCTACTAAGTCCTATCAAGGTCTTTGTGGACTTGTCCAATGTTAGCAGAATTCTACAGCTTCTCAAAGTGCTCGATTCCGCTCATGTTATCGAAAGAAACGCAAGGATGAAACATAAGGCATCAACAGACTGCAAACTTTCGCTTTGCTAAGCTGTGTGCATTGTGCGAGACCTTTCGCGTGAATTTCATTTGGAATGCTTTTCAAGTGCGCCCAGTGAGGATTTGGTCGTGATTTAGAAAACAGAAAGCGTTCATATGCGGATACTACTTGTATAACTGCTGGTTTCATTGACAATAACCTGCTATTCTTGTGGAGGACTGTTAGTGCTGGCATTTCTGACTGCTATCTTGTGCGTTTGTGTATGCTGCTGGCTTTGATGAGACTACAGTCTAATAAAATTCTCTCATACACATACACTCCTAAACACACATTCATACTCACATACAAACACACATACATATATGAATGCACACATATATACAGATAGGTTTAGATGTATGTGCTTTTCGGTCCAACACATTCGATCTGAGCAAATCCTAAATTAGTCGCCTTTTATGAGACGGGGAAGGGGGCGGGGTTGAGGGAAAGGGGGCGGGGGTGGGGGGCAGTATAACTTTATTGACTTTACTCCCCCCCCCCCCCCCCCCCCCAGACCACTCCCACCAGACATGTGATGATAAAAGAAGAAAAATAGAAGCCATGCAGAAATGTTACCACAGACAGCAAAACGTATTTTAGAGAAAAGAAAGTTACCAGAAAACAAATCAATACATTGAATAAAAATATGAATGCTTCTACGGATATGGCAATAAATGTTCAAGACACACGTTGAATCCTGACGCCTTACCCATGTCAGAAAAGTCGTCGACGAGAATGATCTCCCTAAGAAGGTGCTGGGGAGTTCTGTCTATGACACTGTGGATGGTACGCAGCAACACCGACCAGGCTTCGTTATGAAAGCAGATGACAACGCTGGTGGCTGGCAGGTTGGTGTGGTACTTCTGCTTCAGGCACCTGTGGAGATGAAGAAGAAAGAGGTTTTGTTTTGTTACGACGTCCGCCTCAGAAAAGGTATAACTGAATCAATGAACATTTTGCTGAGTTTTGCAAAAAAAGAAGGATGGCACACTTCTTCCTGATCTGAGGCTGTGGATTGAACTAACTGACTCCAGTAGGGCTAACCCGGGCAACAACGTATGCAGAAGTCGGATGTGTCGGCGGAGGGGCGCAAATATCGCAGTCATGTTGTAAACGGACACAACGCAATTACGCCTTCGGATAAAAGAAGAAGAAGAAGAAGAAGAAGAAGAAGAAAAGGAGGAGGAGAAGAAGAAGAAGAAGAAGAAGAAGAAGAAGAAAAGAAGAAGAAGAAGAAGAAGAAGAAGAAGAAGAAGAAGAAGAAGAAGAAGAAGAAGAAGAAGAAGAAGAAGAAGTAGAAGAAGAAGAAGAAGAAGAAGAAGAAGAAGAAGAAGAAGAAGAAGAAGAAGAAGAAGAAGAAGAAGAAGAAGGCTGCGTCTGGGCCTTTACAGCACACATACACACACATACACGCACACTTATCTGCACATATACCCGTTACAGTCTAAACAAAAGCCACCTCGAGAACTTAATCGGACGTCACTCAAATCGAGCTCCACAATAGAATAGTCTTATTGCCATTATCCCTCCATTTCCTTCCACTGTCCCCCACTTATCTGGATAATTTCCCTTGTCAATTGAGATGAGCACTGACTACAGAGTCCCGCACTCTGTAATGGGATATAGTACTCCGACTAGTCTAAACCACGTTAGCAACAATGCATTTAGACAGGTCCAAATCGGCGCCCTAGCACTAAAATCGATAGGCAATTTTGTAACTAAGTCTAGTAATGACACAGTGTTGAGCTGCCAGTTGGTAACAGGACGGGATGACGCAAGCGGCCAGTGAGTCGTTGTTAGAAGAGATCAAAGGCGACTAGTGGGATTTAAAATTAAGTCAAGGTCCCTTTTCCACGCCTTTAGGCGTATAAGGCATATAGGGCTAGTCCTATATTTTTATACACCAATCGGCACAAAATGGGTGATGTGGTCAGCATCACGCCGGCCGCCTTTACTTCCGGGGACTGCACCCGGTACCCACTCAAGGCTGGGTCACAGTCATCTTTAGATATAAATAGGCCAACTGGATCAACGGGGATTCCCGTTCTTGTGCAAGAATTGAGTCCTTCTGTGTTAACAGTTTTTATCGAGGAGATGTATACACAAATTAAACTAGTTTCATTAATTTTCTACATATTTTAAAGAACTATACGTCATTTTTAAGGTAAATAAGTGTGCCAAATAAATATAACAATAAAGGCTCTTACAGACCCCCCCAAAAAAAAATGCGTTTGCTACAGTCAACATGAACATAGACATCAATAACGTTTAGATGAAAACTAAAAGTTGTTCCAGCAAAAGTAAAGAAATATCAGTGCTAACTCTTTGATTCTGAGAGGGTATTGTTGCATCAGAGGAGCGGGAGGGGGGAGGGGAAGGGTGACATTTGTACTTTATCAAATTTAGCGCATACAAATACTGCTACACATATCATACATAACATAAATATAAATAATTGATGGTTATATTATTAGTAGACTACTACAACATATAATTATACTTTTATTTAATAATTAGTAAACAAGCACAATGAAATTGATATGTGCAATACTTTTTCACCCAGAATAGTTTTCTTAGCAGTACTTATAGCACTACTAAATATGTATCCTCAAGGTACAAACAGCACAAACAAATTTGTCCAGTTTCATCGTGTTGGATGAAATCAATTCCTTACCATTACGAATTTTTTGGTAACAAACATGCATAGGAAGTGGATGAACAACCAATAGTTTCTGCAAGAGTTTACAGCCAGTGTTCACGACGCAAAGCAAAAGCCAGTTTACAAAAATTAACAGACCGTACAACTGCAAATATGCAAAAGAAGTCGATGAACAACCAGAAGTTTCCGCAAGAGTTTACAGCCAGTGTTCGCGAAGCAAAACAAAAGCCAGTTTACAAAAATTAACAGGCCGTAGAACTGCAAATATGCAAAAGAAGTGGATGAGCAACCAGAAGTTTCCGCAACAGTTTGCAGCCAGTGTTCGCGAAGCAAAACAAAAGCCAGTTTACAAAAATTAACAGACCCTAGAACTGCAAATATGCAAAATAAGTTGATGAGCAACCAGAAGTTTCCGCAAGAGTTTACAGCCAGTGTTCACGAAGCAAAACAAAAGCCAGTTTACAAAAATTAACAGACTGTAGAACTGCAAATATGCAAAAGAAGTGGATGAGCAACCAGAAGTTTCCGCAAGAGTTTACAGCCAGTGTTCACGAAGCAAAACAAAAGCCAGTTTACAAAAATTAACAGACCGTAGAACTGCAAATATGCAAAAGAAGTTGATGAGCAACCAGAAGTTTCCACAAGAGTTTACAGCCAGTGTTCGCGAAGCAAAACAAAAGCCAGTTTACAAAAATTAACAAACATATAATTATACTGTTAGTCAACAATTAGTAAAGAGGCAAAGAGTGACTTGCTGTAGGAAGTTAGTTAGTAAATTAAATATTATTTTCATCCACTTACCTAGAGCTCCGAAATATCTTGACACAATTTATCCACAGTGTGTTGCACCATTTATGCACAGTCAATTTGAAAGCAATAGTTTTCTTCAAACACAAGATAGTTTGCACCTGACAACTGTCGATATTCTCCAGATATGGCTTCTAAATTACCTGTTTGTATTAACCCTAAAAGTAAGATTTCTACATTTAAAGTAGAAAAGTAATAAACAGCCAGTTCCCAAAAATCCGAACTATTGACTAGAAACAGTGACACTGACACACACATCACAACACGACTGTCTCCCGTGAATTACAATTAAAATTGCTGTAATCTTACAGCCTGTATGTCCACTTTACAATATCCGCTTGTCTATTTGTAATACGAATACAATCAGAACACAGAAGTTTGTAAGCACATTATAATGTCACAAAATGCAACATGGAAACGCTTGCAATAACCTATTTTCGAGGGGGACTTCTCGAAAATGTGCCGTGATTCAGTTGTACGGCCTGACTGGAGAAGGCCGTGGCTGGGTCGACCTGGGAGTCAAGGTCATTTTTGAAAAAAAAAGACCAGTTGTGCCAGGGAGCGAACCCACGACCTTAAGATCCGCACGAGTGCGTCTAGCCGCTAGGCCACGGTGACTGCCCCCCCCCCCCCCCCCCCATAGGATTTGTTCTTTAATTTCTATACTGAAGGAAGCAGGGTGCTGGGAGTGGGGGGCACAATGTTAGGCTGCCAGCGGTTAAAGGTCGCGACGACGCAAGACTTAAGTGGGTCGTTGTTAGAAGAGATCAAAGGCGGCTACTAAGATTTGTTGTTCTTTGAATTCTATACTGAAGGAAGCAGATTTCTGGGAGTGGAGGCGAGCTTAGAAATCACCAAGAGGATTGTTTAAGAGAGCCTCGCCATCATCGTCATCCTCATAATCGTCTTCGTCGTCATTTTAGTGCTTACTATTAACGTCAGTCATAATCATTACTGTCGTCATCATAATCATTTTTGTGTCTCTGTGTAGGTTCTGGCGTCACATTTCCAGGCGAAAAAGAAAAGACTGCCTCAAATAAAAGTATGTCGTAAAAGGCGACTAGATAGGTGTTGGATAAAATCGGAGGTGCTGAGCTGAAAGGCTAATAAATTGCAGCCTAGCTTTAAACAACAACTTTAATTTCAACTGGCTAATTTTTTTAAATGTAGTCGAACGCAGGAAAAAAATAAGAGCATTTGCAATCATCATTATCATCATCATCATCATCATAACAATCATCGTCATTACCATCTTCTTTGTCTTCATCACCAAAGTCGTTGTTATCGTCTCTATCGTCATTACTATCTTGTTTGTCTTCATCATCAAAGTCGTCGTTATTATCTCTATCGTCATCAACATCTTCCTTGTCCTCACCATCAAAATCGTTATCGTCTCTATCTTCTTCGCCATCTTTTTTGTCCTCATCATCAAAGTAGTTGTTATCATCTCTATCGTCATCACTATCTTCTTTGTCCTCATCATCAAAGTCGTTTCTAATCTATATCGTAATCACAGTTTTCTCTGTCCTCATCATAAAGTCGTTGTTTTCGTCTCTATCACCATCTTCTTTGTCCTCATCATCAAAGTCGTTGTTAACGTCTCTATCTTCATCACCATTTTCTTTGTCCTCATCTTCAAAGTCGTTCTTATCGTCTCTATCGTCATCATCATTTTCTTTGTCCTCATCATCAAAGTCGTTCTTATCGTCTCTATCATCACCATTTTCTTTGTCCTCATCATCAAAGTCGTTCTTATCGTCTCTATCGTCATCACCATTTTCTTTGTCCTCATCATCAAAGTCGTTCTTATCGTATCTTCATCTATAAAGTCGTTCTTATCGTCTCTATCGTCATCACCATTGTCTTTGTCCTCATCATCAAAGTCGTTTCTAATCTATATCGTAATCACAGTTTTCTCTGTCCTCATCATAAAGTCGTTGTTTTCGTCTCTATCGTATCGGCGGGGGGGGGGGGGGGGGAGGAAATAGACCCACTGCCCCCTCACAAGCATGTCGTAACAGTCAGCTAATTAGGGATATATCCTTAGGAGACTGAGTACATATGCTTGATATGAAGGAACGACAGCTTGCATACATAAAGCTAGATCTGTAAGAACGAATGATCACGCAAAACTCAAGTTATGGAACAAGAGTAACGTTTAGAAGGGAATGAAACACCAGAACTTTCCTTCTGAATTCACAGCCGGTGAACACTACGAAGAAGAAAAAGAAATCCATCGTCGTAATCATCTACATCATCGTTATCAACACAAATCAGGCTTGCGTGATCACACTCGGCGTGTCAACCATGCATGAACATCTTGGACAGGGCCTGAATTCTGGTCTCGATTCCGCCACATGAACAAGCACAGCTGCACGTTTTATCTAGTACTATACAGTTTTGTTGCACTGAACTTAATGATGGGCCAAATCATATGATAGAATCAATGTGTGGAGCGTTAGGAAAGAACACATTACCGTGAATCAACAGTGAAGAAAAGACGCTGGCGTTGAATAAAACCCACGCTAAAAAAAACCTGATAATATTATTCAAAGGAAAGTCAATATGTAAGTCACACAGTTATGGGATGGAAGGAAAATTTAGCTGGTGCTTTCTAAAGGTGTCATTAGGTGACAGCTACATCGAAATTTGTGTCTCTTTTCGTTATGTGGCGCTAAGTGTCACATGCTCATTAGCAAACACAGAAACAAAATAGCGACTGTATTTACCTAGTGTACGATCGAAGAACAACGCGCTGCTGTGTGTTTTTGTTCGACCAAAAGATTGCCCGCAAAGGACATTCATAAGTAAGTGCTGCCTGTTTATACTGATAAACGTTTATCCCGTAAAGCGGTAGATAGCTGGGTAAATTATTTTTCTTAAACGTCGCTATAAAATTTATTATGAAATCCGATCTGGTCGTCCTGTTGAGATTGCAACAGACGTATTCGTGCAGCAAATAGAAGAGCTGATAGGAGGTGACATGCGAGTAACGGTTGACTCTCTAGCAGCTGCAGTAGGGTGCTCACATGGTTCAGCATACAACATAATGCATGATCGATTGCAATTTAAGAACGTGAAGGTACACAGACAATTGACGGACGAACACAAAATGAACCGATTAGGCATGTTATTGCAGCATCTCTGTCGATACGAAGATAAAGAAGAAGACATGCTGAAAAGGATTATTACTGGGGACGAATCATGGGTGCATCACTACCAGCCCAAATCAAAGCGTGCTTCAGTGCAATGGAAACACTCTTCTTCCCCCTGTGTTCACAAATTCAAGATTACGCTAACAGCAGAGAAAGTTACGCTGACAGTGTTTTGGGACTGTCAAGGAATACCTATAACTAAAAAAAATATGATTTCTACTGTATAGTTCTATCAATACAATTCGAAGAAAACGTCCAGGTCTGCTGACTAAAGGAGTACTACTCGTTCTTGACAATGCCAGACCACATACGGCACAGTTAACTCAGGAAAAAATTAACCATCTAGGATGGGAACTTCTGGAAGATCCATTTACAGCCCAGACTTAGCCCCTAACGATTTCCACCTTTTTTGGTCCACTGAAAACCAAATTTAGCTGGAGATATTTCGTGAACGACGCAGAAGTTGAATGTGAAATGAAAATGTAGTTTAAAAAGCAGAGCACGCAATTCTATGAAGCAGGTTTAAGAATGATAAAACGACGAGACAAGTGTATCAAAGTTGGTGGACATTTTTATGAAAAATAAGGGACAGTGTATGTGTATAAATAAACGGTTTTCAAGTTGTTATCGTCTTTTTTTTTTTCGTCAACCATTTGAAACTTACGTATTGAGTTCCCCCTCTTTTTAGAGTGGAACCCACCGCTGTATGAAGCTAAAGGCAGACCAGAGAAACATACCGAGAACGGCATAAGAAGACGAGGTTAAAAAGTGTTGAGGACATAGGGTGAGATGCAAGCCGTAGTAAAGGATGGAACTAAATGGCATGAGTTGACAGAACTCCTATGCTCTGTCATGGGATATAGGACAGAAGAAGTATCTCTTTGAAAAAGAGCAATTTTTTGCCATTGCGATACTTTTTTTTAACCTGGTGACTTCGAAAAAAAAATGGGTTGTATCATCTATGATTCCATTGTTTTGTCTGTTGACAAAGGCTTCTGTTAAAACTTTTGGTTGTATTTAAACACGTAAATTTCGTTTCCTTCGCTGAGCTTTCTAGTCATAGATAGTATCAACGATTTAACTGCTTGAGATTTGAGCTATATTTATTTCTCTTTTGTAAGGACCATAATTTCTAGTTTGAGAAAAGTGCTTTTAAAATCATGCCTGCTCATTGTGTACAACAACCCACCAAACGTTGCAGGGGTAGTTCATGCTCTCAGCATGCAGTAGAGAGAGTGAAAGGCTTGGCCGGTTCTCACTTCAATGGAAACCAAGCTATACGGAACAGAGGAAGACGTGATTCGTACCAGAGTCATCACAAAGGGCAGGGACCTTCTCATCTAAAGATCTACTGTCAGTGAGAACGAAAAGTATTAGAAGATCAAAAAAGTGTTGTTAAAAGTTAGGGAGTGTGCCATCGAGCTCATATCCAGAAATAATTTGAGTAGGCCACCGTCATCCCTTGGTTCTACGGAGTTGTGTCGTGGTTTTGGGAACAAGTCTACCGTGACTGCACAGTCCAATGCGGGAGTGACAGTCTCTCCCAATAGTTGACGTAGACAAAATGAAAATACCCTGCCGATCTGAGGTTGGTTTCTCTCTCAGACGTCTCCTCTCTATAGCTTGCGGTGTGTGGCCTCTTTCAAACTGCGACAGTCCGTCTTTCACTATCAAAGGAGACGGCCTGCAGCTGATCTCACCCAAGTGTCTGTGTCAGTGTTGATATCTTCCATATCGCGTTTGCATGTCCTAATAACGAATCTTTAACCTTCGTACAGGTCGTAACCCTGTTATTAGTTTACCATACACGAGCTATTTTGGAACGCAATCGTCCTCAATGCGAGAGACATGTCCAAGTCAAATCAGGCGTTTTTGAAAGTACGTTGCTAGCATTCCCGCTCTTTCGGATTCAAGAAATAATTTAGATTTCACAAACGACTAGGACTAAAACTGGTTCAACTGTGAGTATCTAAAATACCCGCAGAAATATATCTGGACCTTTCGATTGCAAACTCTACACATTTTCATAAAGATTTGGGTTGAAAGGTTCAATTGTGTTTATGTTCATCTTTCGTTTCCTGCAACTACTACTGCCGATGTTGCTGCTGCTACTGCTACTACTACTGCTGCTGTTGCTTTTGTTTTTACTACTACCACTGAAACTAATACTGTAGCTGCTGCTACTAATACAACTGCAGCTAATACTATTGATGCTGCTACTACCACTTCTTCTATGTTTACTACATCATAATAATAGCAACAACTACTACTTCCACTACAACGACAGTTGTTATTACCATGACGTCTACTACTCTGACAGCTACTACTGCTGCTGCGGCGGCGGCTGGTGCTGCTGCTGCTGCTGCTTATACAAATACAACTCCTGCTGCATATACTACTATTGTTATTACGTATACTACTACTTTTGCTACTACTACAAATTATACTTTTATAAAAATCATAATAACATTAACTACTACTACTTCCACAAATGTTACAGATGTTATTACTGTAAAGTCTACTACTACTATGACAACTACTATAATTACATCTGTAACTACTACTGCTACTAATTCTACTAACTACTACTTTCTTCTTCACTAAAAGACGACTAACGCACATAAAATGTAATGCAAAATACTGACAAATAGGCACAATTAACTAAATGAGTGAAGAAATTAAACGCGCTATCCAATAAAAACGTCAGTGTTAAACTAGCCGGCAATAATTGTATGACGACCTTAATTGGGGCAGTTAGACGCGGTCTGTCGGCTCGGGCATCTCCAGGCATTGGTCCAGCTAATGTTGTCACAGAAAAAATAACGGTCAGAAATTGGTGAACCAAAATTTCAGTGAAAATTAGGAAAGAATGACTGTACAGGAAACATGGCTCTCAAATGGCGCTGAGCTCGGTAAATCACTCTGTAAGACCTTAAGTTGTCGGCAGCCAAACCAATTGGCAGTTTTTAATGTAATTCCAAATTAATAATTAGTTAGGTTAGTTATAATAATCCTTATTTTATAATAACTTTTGTACAGTTACCATGCGTTTGACACTAATCTGATTGTTGTTCCTGCTTTATGACTTATTATGGGAATTAAAAGACTGGAGAACTTAGCGACAACTGACAACGCTTATTGTAATAACTCAAGGAAAGACGCACACACAAACTGTATTGCTTAGTCATACAGATAAAGGTAAAGTCAGGAGATTTGAACCAGATCCATTGTACACGGTAATAAACCTTAAGTGCTCTGCCACCAGTACAGACAGCTGATACGAAACTGTCCGCCTGTGTTG
>CAJHNH020000972.1:85000-117500 GCA_905116865.2 Candidula unifasciata | reverse complement strand
ACAGTTAACAAGTGTCTTTTCAACAATATAGAATAACACGTTGAAAGGGACATCCCGTAGGTCAGCGTGTCCAACCACTGTAACTCATGACAGTTTGCTAGATCCATGTTTTATGGGTCAAACAGCAAGCGCCGTATTTTATGACAGTTATGGAGCTGTTCGGAGACTGTGGCTTAGGCGTTACGAACGCGCTTTCTAATGCCGGGGTGCTGGGTTCGATCCCAGCTACCGGCCTTGCGTTGGTTTCGACAGTAGTAACGAGAAGCCGATCGCCCAGAAAGACAAAGGCAAACTACTGGACGTAAACTTGCCTACGAAAATCACAACAACCAAAAAATTCTAGGATTGGTTCTGCAACGTCCTCTGTAGGATACGCAACTAACTAATTTTGGAGCTGGCTTTTTTATCCTTTAACTATAGGTTTAGCACTTTATGCCAAATACGCCCAGAGGCGTGAAAGAAAATGCTGCTTTATTTTAACTAGGTCTAGCACTATAAGATAAATACGATAAACGGCGTGAAAAATGATCCTTTACTTTTAACTAGGTCTAGCACTAAAAGCCGAAATACGCCAAACGACGTGAAAAAAATGATCCTTTACTTCAAACTAAGTCTAGCACTATCCTTGAAAAAATGATCCTTTACTTCAAACTAAGTCTAGCACTATAAGCCAAATACGCCAAACGGCGTGAAAAAAGGATCCTTTACTTCAAACTAAGTCTAGCACTATAAGCCAAATACGCCAAACGGCGTGAAAAAAGGTTCATTTACTTAACTTTTAACTTTATAGAAGTGTGCGGATCGGAAGGTCGTGGGTTCGCTCCCTGGTGGAACCGGACTTTTTTCAAAAATGATCTTGACTCCCAGGTCGACCCAGCTTTGAGTGGGTACTGGGTGCAGTCCAGGGAAATAAAGGCAGCCGGCGTGATACTGACCACATCATCCATCTTGTGCCGATTGGTCTATAAAATATAGGTCTGGCCCTATATGCCCTATACGCCGAAAGGCGTGGAAATGGAACCTTTACTTACTTTTATATTTATAGAAAAAAGAACCTTCAATCTAAATATAAAAAAAAACCTGTCTGTAGCACGAAAGATCGCAAGTACTTCTCATCTGTTTCAAATCGTTTGTACAATTTCACCGGAGGCGTTCTGAAATTGGATTTTGACCTCTTCTCATCAGACCAGTTCTCTGAATCATAACGCCAAGTCTGGAGGCTTGACTAGGGAGGATATGTTTGGTCGCCAGAGAGCTGTTGTTTCTACTCCCGCTGCTACTTCTTTCTTTCCTTTCCAATTAAAATCAGATTCGATTTTCTCAACATGCTCTCACGTTATAGTGAATCTTCTGCCCATCGTTCACCCTACATTGATACTCCTTTCCTTAACACGTCTTATAGAAACTGGGTTGCATGTGAAAATGAAACACTACACACACTTACTCTCTCTCTCTCTCTCTCTCTCTCTCTCTCTCTCTCTCTCTCTCTCTCTCTCTCTCTCCCTCTCTCTATCTGTTTGGCTGTTTGTATGTATGTCTGTGTGTCTGTCTGTCTTACACACGCCTTAAGCACACATGAACACATACAGTCTTCGAATCTTTTAAACTAGCTCTGGCGTTATGACTCGTCTTCTATCCATCAATATCATTTCGTTAGAGAAAAATAGAGGCCTCTTTTCCTCGCCTTCATTCGTTTTGGGCATATAGGGCTAGGCCTATATTGTATAGACCAATAGGCACTTTGTGGGTGATGTGGTCAGCAACAGGCCGACCGCCTTTACTTCCCAGGAATGTATCTAGTATCCAATCAACGCTGTGTCGAGCTCAATCTCTTCCTGTCTCTCTCACCACACACTCCTTCTCACTCACAATCTCTCCCCCTCTCCCACACAGGCAATATCACACCGAATAATCGGCTAATTGAACGGAGAGGAAGCCAGGAATCAGGGGTGTTTTCTTTACAAAGAAAATTAGCACGGGGTAAGACAAGCGAAAGACACGGTGACAAAACAGTATTCCCTGGCGCTCCATTAACAAGACAGCCATCAATACTCAAAATTGTTTCAGTTTTTGCATCTCTGGTGGCAGCAAAAACATCTGATCCAGGCACAACCTGAAAGCTGGGAGTGGGTGGGGGTGAGGGTGAGTAATTTTTATGGAATGTAATTTTTGGGACAAGGGGAAGGGTATAGGGAAGGAGCAATGACGAATATATGTTTTTTTTTCCTTCTGTTGTCCATCTTTTTCTTGAAACAGCTAGGAGTCGCAGGTTAAGAGACGATCGGTATCTGAGCTAGGAAAAGTTCAGGTACCAAGCCTGCTGTGTTGTTGTGGGTACTGTGATGTTGTGGCGTCTCACGGTATCAGTGACTCATTCAGTCCATCTTCTTTTCGGTCGTCGGCTACCTTGTTGGTGTTTCTACTTTTATATTGTACGTTCTCGTTACTGGCAACATTAAATTCATTTTTGTTAAAGGGCCAAACCTTTTCATCTTTGCTTTTCAGTTGACTTAATTATAGGTGTTGTTTTAGTAGTTCTTGTGATTTCTTTATTTCTTCTAGTTTTTGTCTACGACCTTTCACCCATATCTTATTTTGCAGGTGGTTAGTTTTCTCTCGTGTTCTTTAGTCAGTGTCTATGTCTGACACTAATGACTCCCTCCCCTCCCCACCCTCCACCAGCTTCAAGGTTGGTATGAAGACTGCAATTATATTGTGCTTTTGGGCCCTTACCGAGAGAGCCGAGTGTTTCAGAATTGGACTCAGTTGATGCATAATAATGCTGGCTTGCTGGTTTTCACAGGTATGTTTTAGTACGGCGTGTGTGTGTGTGTGTGTGTGTGTGTGTGTGTGTGTGTGTGTGTGTGCGCGCGCGCGTTTGAGATGGTTTCGAAAGGAATATGGTTACATTTACGCTTATGCAACAGTTTGTTACAACGTCACTTACAGACAGAAACTATTCGTTTTGTTCTTATTGTCGTTTTAGCGATAAATGGGGTTAGTTCCACCTTAGTCTGCCTAAATACAGTAGGTGACTTTTCATTAACAAGTTTGTTGGGCTAGTCGACTTTCCTGAAGGTTACGGGTGTGCCGCTCTGTTCTTTGGTTTCTGAGAAATCTGGCATTTACGTTATCATTCAAAGAAAGAAAATGCCTTTTACAAAGTTTCCAGCACTCTCGGGGGGGGGGGGGGGGGGGGGGGGGGGGGGGGGTGTTATACTCAGTTTCCTCTATTTTTAGAGTGTTAAAAGCGCTGGTGTGCTGAAATATATAAGGCACGCATTTCATTACTCCGCATTGCGAAACACACCCGTAACCCTGTGCGAAAGTGACAGGTTCAGGAACTACCAATCAGAAGTGAGCTAGTGTATATGGGCGGGATCTGGGGAGACTAACGTCAAACTAACCGATAAATGTTTTCCTACAGTCTTATACACCTTCAGACTTGGGTGCTTAGACTATATAAGTTTTATGACCACACCGTGTCTTGCTAATCGACTAACCGCCCAAGTCATGTGGCCTCACAATGTTTCGCTAATCGAATGACCGTCTGAGTCATGTGGCCTCACCATTTTTCACCCATCGACTGACCGTCTAAGTCATATGAACGCACAGTTTGTCACTAATCGAACTGACCGGTTAAGTCACGCGACCACAGAATTGTTTTACTAATCAACTGACCGTCTAAGTCACGCGACCACAGAATTGTTTCACTAATCAACTGACCGTCTAAGTCACGCGACCACAGAATTGTTTCACTAATCAACTGACCGTCTAAGTCACGCGACCACAGAATTGTTTCACTAATCAACTGACCGTCTAAGTCATATGAACGCACAGTTTGTCACTAATCAACTGACCGTCTAAGTCACGCGACCATAGAATTGTTTTACTAATCAACTGACCGTCTAAGTCACGCGAACACACAATTGTTTCACTAATCAACTGACCGTCTAAGTCATGCGACCACAGAATTGTTTCACTAATCAACTGACCGTCTAAGTCACACGACCACAGAATTGTTTCACTAATCAACTGACCGTCTAAGTCACGCGACCACAGAATTGTTTCACTAATCAACTGACCGTCTAAGTCATGCGAACACACACACATTTTTTTTTTCACTAATCAACTGACCGTCAATCGACTAAGTCATATGACCAAACAATTTTTCGCCAATTGACCGAACAAGTCAGGTGCCACTTTTAGTTTCCCTTTGAAATATTTAAATACCATAGTGGATGTGACATAATGAATTCTTGCATGATCGTTTAAGCTAACGTAGCTGAAGCAAAACATTTTTGGGAAAAAGAAGAAGAATAAGAACGAACGAACGAACGAACAAACTTTATTTTCAAAAGGTTACAAATTGGGCACGCAGGCCCGTCTGACATTCGGCCCTTGTAAGCACTCGTTTTTCAGAGTACTAATGCCTGTTATCCAAAAAGCATGTTATAGATATAGAATAAAAAATATACATAATAGAATACAATACATACATCATGTGTACAAAATCTTACACACTCACACACACATATATATGCTCTCACATTCTCATACATGCACACTCATATACAGACATACCTAACACATACTTACATACATATATACATCTAAATATATACACAAACAGAAAAGACACACACATACAAACATGGACATATATGCACACACACATTCCATACATACACACCTACACATGCATGCATGCATTCACACACATACAATCACATGTACAGACACCCACAACAACACATTTACACTCACATGTAAACATACATACACATATACATACACACATATACATACACACATTAATACATACACCTACATCTTTACACACATACATGCATACTTGCATACATACCTAAATACACACATGTACACCCACATACTTATACATCTACAAATGCATACCCACAGAAGAAGAAGAAGAAAAAGAAGAAGACGAAGAAGAAGAAGAAGAAGAAGAAGAAGAAGAAGAAGAAGAAGAAGAAGAAGAAGAAGAAAGAAGAAGAAGAAGAAGAAGAAGAAGAAGAAGAAGAAGAAGAAGAAGAAAGAAGAGAAGAAGAAGAAGAAGAAGAAGAAGAAGAAGAAGAAGAAGAAGAAGAAGAAGAAGAAGAAGAAGAAGAAGAAGAAGAAGAAGAAGAAGAAGAAGAAGAAGAAGAAGAAGAAGAAGAAGAAGAAGAAGAAGAAGAAGAAGAAGAAGAAGAAGAAGAAGAAGAAGAAGAAGAAGAAGAAGAAGAAGAAGAAGAAGAAGAAGAAGAAAGAAGAAGAAAAAGAAGAAGAAAAGAAGAAAAAGAAGAAGAAGAAGAAGAAGAAAGAAGAAGAAGAAGAAGAAGAAGAAGAAGAAGAAGAAGAAGAAGAAGAAGAAGAAAAGAAGAAAAAGATGAAGAAAAGAAGAAGAAGAAGAAGAAGAAGAAGAAGAAGAAGAAGAAGAAGAAGAAGAAGAAGAAGAAGAAGAAGAAGAAGAAGAAGAAGAAGAAGAAGAAGAAGAAAGAAGAAGAAGAAGAAGAAGAAAGAAAAAGAAGAAAAAGAAGAAGAAGAAGAAGAAGAAGAAGAAGAAGAAGAAGAAGAAGAAGAAGAAGAAGAAGAAGAAGAAGAAGAAGAAGAAGAAGAAGAAGAAGAAGAAGAAGAAGAAGAAAAAGAAGAAGAAGAAGAAGCACGATGCTTCAGAGACAACACTCGGTGATCTTTTGGTAAGTCACCTATCTTATAAGTGTGTCTTATGAAGAGACAAGACTAGAACCAGATTTAACACTTGTAACGATTCTGAGTTAAGACTTGGAGGGGTTGCCTTTTTCTAGAACTACATCGTCGGCCTGGTTAGCTTTCTAAAGATCGCCACACTCCCTTGCAGATGAAAACCCCCACTAACTAGCTTATTTCTATGCACAGGGAGAAAAAGAGAGCACGGAAATACAATCCTTTTAGTGGTGGTTCTTCTGTAAGAGGTCTCAATTAAAGCTGACACGCCTTGGCGACTGAGTCACAGCATAGACGTCAGAACCTTGGCGTTCGGGGCCATGAGACTCAGATTCCCTCCTTCGGCATAGCTGAAAATCCCACTCACCTCTCCCCAACACCCCCCCCCCCCCCCACGCATTTTCAGGCGAACTATACGACACCCGTCAGCATCTAAGGAAGTTTTCTTTTCAAGTATTTGTTTTTTATGTTTATCATATTATTCCACAAATCGTTTCTAATATTTGACTTTCGCCACAACATAATAATAATAATTATTATTGCCCACTCAAATTCGACTTTAGGTCCTTGAGAAACCCCTAACCTAGAAAATGATTAGACTCCCTAACCCTCTCCCTCCACTGTTCCGTTGTGGTGTTGAAGGCACTGTAAACTTTTGATAAATCGGGAGTCCTGGAAACTCCTACGCTCAAAAACTGACTGGTTTCACGTCCGCACCCAAGGATATTAGCAATTTCAAGTTGCTTTAAGGGTAAACAAATTAAACTATAGCTCTCATCAACAACAGTTACTTCAACTGGGAGCTACATTGGGAGCAGCAATGGGAGCAGAAAAACTCAACAGCAAAAAAACGAATATCCTTGCCGTCTAAAAAAGGACGACGCCAAAGAGCACTTTACAATTACGCCTGTGTTCATTATTCGTTTTCGATTAAGTTATTTAAACAGTCAGCATCTGTGGCTGGGACGCTTCATAATGCCGGGGTGCCTGGTACGATACCAGCTGCGGACAGTGATAGCAGACCCTCTTCCGCTGGTTTAGACAATGGTGTCGAGAACCGACTGTTCAGTCCAATGGCAAACTAATGAATGCAAATTTGCCTATAAAAACCACGACAGCCACACAAATAAAAAACAATACTATTTAACAAATACATCTTCCTTTCTTAAACCTGCCCACGCCATCAGTAATTTAGTGTATGTAGTAATTCCCAAAAGACGGCTAGAACCGCCGACCTGTCTGCTGTTTCCCAAACCATCTTCTGGCCTTTTGTGAACTTATGACCTCTTCAAATTTCCGTTAAGTGCTAATACCAATCATGGCAGACGATCAGGTCACATATGAAAGCCATGTCCACTAACTCTATTAGGGAAAGGGTCTAATGAATATTCATGACAGGTTTGCTCCTTGGCAGCCATGATTAGCATACAGACGGTTATAGAATACTTAAAAAACAGATATGGAAAAAGAAAAGGAATTATATTTTCGGCGCTTATGACAATCGGCGCCTGCCTGTACCAGTGTGATAAGCTTGTTGTCAACGGGGAAAAGTGTGGAATAAGAAATAGCAGCACGTCTGGATTAACTTCTAGCTACTGATGTAATTTATTTTCCACTTGTTTGTCTGGTGAGCAGCCCAAAGGGTGTTGGGAAGTTTTCCTGGTGAGCATCCCAGAGGGTATTGGGAAGTTTTCCTGGTGAGCAGCCCAGAGGGTGTTGGGAAGTTTGTCTAGTGAGCAGCCCAGAGGGTGTTGGGAAGTTTGTCTGTTGAGCAGCCCAGAGGGTGTTGGGAAGTTTTTCTGGTGAGAAGCCCAAAGTGTGTTGGGAAGTTTGTCTGTTGAGCAACCCAGAGGGTGTTGGGAAGTTTTCCTGGTGAGCAGCCCAGAGGGTGTTGGGAAGTTTTCCTGTTGAGCAGCCCAGAGGGTGTTGGGAGGTTTGTCTGTTGAGCAGCTCAGAGGGTGTTAAGAAATGTGTCTGTTGAGCAGCCCAAAGGGTGTTGGGAAGTTTGTTTGTTGAGCAGCCCAGAGTGCGTTGGGAAGTTTGTCTGTTGAGCAGCTCAGAGGGTGTTAAGAAGTTTGTCTGTTGAGCAGCCCAGAGGGTGTTGGGAAGTTTTCTGGTGAGCAGCCCAGAGGGTGTTGGGAAGTTTTTCTGGTGAGCAGCCCAGAGGGTGTTGGGAAGTTTGTCTGTTGAGCAGCCCAGAGGGTGTTGGGAAGTCTGTCTGTTGAGCAGCCCAGAGGGTGTTGGGTAGTTTTTCTGTTGAGCAGCCTAGAGTGTGTTGGGAAGTTTGTCTAGTGAGTAGCCCAGAGGGTGTTGGGAAGTTTGTCTGTTGAGCAGCCCAGAGGGTGTTGGGAAGTTTGTCTGTTGAGCAGCCCAAAGTGTGTTGGGAAGTTTGTCTGGTGAGCAGCCCAGAGGGTGTTGGGAAGTTTGTCTGTTGAGCAGCCCAGAGGGTGTTGGGAAGTTTGTCTGTTGAGCAGCCCAGAGGGTGTTGGGAAGTTTTACTGAGCATGCCGAGCAGCCCCTTGGTGGGAGGGTGTTGGGAAGTACCTTATACCTTTCAAGGATATGGGGAGTCAAAAGGCTGACGCCTTGTTTAAGTGCAAAATAATAATCATTATAATTATTTTATACGGAGTGGCCCAAAAATTATGAAGTGTTAACAATATTTTAGAAGAAGTCAATACATGGTTTCTGGGACCATTTAGCCCCCCACCCCCCTTTTCCACCCCACCTCTCTCTCTCTCTCCCAAAAAAAATTTTGGGGGGGGGGGGGGGGACAGGGGCGATCAAGTGCAGCTTATTTAGCGACAGCACCAAGGATGCATATGCTTAAAGGCTCAACATTTACCCTAAACCTCTACCAACACCTGATAAGGATCCTTGACCTACCAGATTATCATCAGACACAAGATGACCCAGGCGGGGGCGTATCTTCGTGTTGCTGTTGACAGAAATACTCACTGCACAGCTGCCTGCAGGTGGACAAAAAAAAAAGAAACCTGCCCAAAGATTGACAGTCCTGGAGGGCAGAAGCAAAGAACGTGACGGTCCTGGAGGGCAGAAGTAGAGGACGTGACAGTCCCAGAGGACAGAAGCAGAGGACGTAACAGTCCTGGAGAGCAAAACCAGAGGACTTGACGGTCCTGGAGGGCAGAAGCAAAGAACGTGACGGTCCTGGAGGGCAGAAGCAGAGGACGTGACAGTCCTGGAGGACAGAAGCTGTTGACAGCCTGAAGGGCAAAAGCAGAGGGTGTTGGTCCTGGAGAGCAGAAGCAGAGGACGTGACAGTCCTGGAGGGCAGAAGCAGAGGACATTAAGTCCTGGAGGGCAGAAACAGAGGACGTGACAGTCCTGGAGGGCAGAAGACGTGACAGTCCTGGAGGGCAGAAGCAGAGGACGTGACAGTCCTGAAGGGCAGAAGCAGATGACGTGACGGTCCTGGAGGGCAGAAGCAGAGGACGTGACAGTCCTGGAGGGCAGAAGCAGAGGACGTGACAGTCCTGAAGGGCAGAAGCAGATAACATGACAGTCCTGGAGGGCAGAAGCAGAGGACGTGACGGTCCTGGAGAGCAGAAGTAGAGGACGTGACAGTCCTGGAGGGCAGAAGCAGAGGACGTGACAGTCCTGGAGGGCAGAAGCAGAGAACGTGACAGTCCTGGAGGGCAGAAGCAGAGAACGTGACAGTCCTGGAGGGCAGCAGCAGAGAACGTGACAGTCCTAGAGGGCAGAAGCAGAGGACGCGACAGTCCTGGAGGGCAAAAGCAGAGGACTTGACGGTCCTGGAGGGCAGAAGCAAAGAACGTGACGGTCCTGGAGGGCAGAAGCAGAGGACGTGACAGTCCTTGAGGACAGAAGCAAAGAACGTGACAGTCCTGAAGGGCAAAAGCAGAGGACGTGACGGTCCTGGAGAGCAGAAGCAGAGGACGTGACAGTCCTGGAGGGCAGAAGCAGAGGACATTACAGTCCTGGAGGGCAGAAAAAGAAAACAGAGGACCGTGACAGTCCTGAAGGGCAGAAGCAGAGGACGTGACAGTCCTGGAGAGCATATTAGAGGACGTGACAGTCCTGGAGGGCAGAAGCAGAGGACGTGACAGTCAGGGCAGAAGCAGAGAACGTGACAGTCGTGGAGGGCAGAAGCAGAGAACGTACAGTCAGGGCACAGCAGAGAACGTGACAGTCCTAGAGGGCAGAAGCAGAGGACGCGACAGTCCCAAAAGCAGAGGACTTGACGGTCCTGGAGGGCAGAAGCAAAGAACGTGACGGTCCTGGAGGGCAGAAGCAGAGGACGTGACAGTCCTTGAGGACAGAAGCAAAGAACGTGACAGTCCTGAAGGGCAAAAGCAGAGGACGTGACGGTCCTGGAGAGCAGAAGCAGAGGACGTGACAGTCCTGGAGGGCAGAAGCAGAGGACATTACAGTCCTGGAGGGCAGAAACAGAGGACGTGACAGTCCTGAAGGGCAGAAGCAGAGGACGTGACAGTCCTGGAGGGCAGAAGCAGAGGACATTACAGTCCTGGAGGGCAGAAACAGAGGACGTGACAGTCCTGGAGGGCAGAAGCAGAAGACGTGACAGTCCTGGAGGGCAGAAGCAGAGGACGTGACAGTCCTGAAAAGCAGAAGCAGATGACGTGACGGTCCTGGAGGGCAGAAGCAGCAGACGTGACAGTCCTGGAGGGCAGAAGCAGAGGACGTGACAGTCCTGAAGGGCAGAAGCAGAGGACGTGACAGTCCTGGAGAGCAGAAGCAGAGGACGTGACGGTCCTGGAGAGCAGAAGCAGAGGACGTGACAGTCCTGGAGGGCAGAAGCAGAGGACGTGACAGTCCTGGAGGGCAGAAGCAGAGGACGTGACAGTCCTGGAGGGCAGAAGCAGAGGACGTGACAGTCCTGGAGGGCAGAAGCAGCAGACGTGACAGTCCTGGAGGGCAGAAGCAGAGGACGTGACAGTCCTGAAGGGCAGAAGCAGAGGACGTGACAGTCCTGGAGGGCAGAGCGGACAGTCCTGGAGGGCAGACAGTCCTGGAGGGCAGAAGCAGAGGACGTGACAGTCCTGGAGGGCAGAAGCAGAGGACGTGACAGTCCTGGAGGACAGAAGCAGATGACGTGACAGTCCTGGAGGGCAGAAGCAGAGGACGTGACAGTCCTGGAGGGCAGAAGCAGAGGACGTGACAGTCCTGGAGGGCAGAAGCAGAGAACGTGACAGTCCTGGAGGGCAGAAGCAGAGGACTTGACAGTCCTGGAGGGCAGAAGCAGAGGATGTGACAGTCCTGGAGGGCAGAAGCAGAGAACGTGACAGTCCTGGAGGGCAGAAGCAGATGACGTGACAGTCCTGAAGGACTTAAGCAGAGGACGCTCTCAGCCGAACTGTTATTTTGGAACAGGTCAGGTTCGGTACTGAATGCACAGGAAAGCCAGAAGAATTGCTGGAGCACATTGAGGTAATAATTGCCAACAGCAGGTATTGCAGAGAATGGCGACAAACAGCTGCAGATATTTCAGCCACGAGGAGCACACTCGTCCAGGTGACGTCACATTCTATACTGATGGCTCAGTGATTCGTTGGGTGCTGTCATGAGTGGGTACATATAGCCGAGGTAAATTGGAAGACTAAAAAACAGAAACAAGACATTCAGTTCCACTATTTCTAGTATGATGAGGTAGCAGCTCTTACATAGTTGGGAGAACAGAAAGCACCCACGCATTGCTAGTGGCAGACGTATAGGGAGTAGTTAAGAATAGTAATAGTAGTAAATTGTATATCACCAGGACATAACACAAGCGATAATACCTGATGACACAAAGTGTCACCATGTGGATGATGATCACCCGTGGAGAGGTTCCAGAAACCGCGTTCAGCCATTAGACCATATTTATGGCCGGGCTATATTCCGGCCCCTGGCAAGAGCCAGAGTGGGGCTTCAAAATAACAAAAAATTGCATCCCACAAGGGGATAGCATTTTAGTTAGTTAAGAATAAGCAGCCTGGCAAACGCCGACTAGATGTTGACATTCTAAGTTTTGCATCCAGAAACTGTATTAGCATTACATACTGAGACATGCCCAGGTGAAAGGAAATAAAAGAGCTGATAGACTGACTGTGCCTGCAGTTGTTAGTGGAGGAAGAAGTTTGGACAGGACAGACTCAGCAGTCCATGTTCCAGATACGTTGAGACAAGGAGACAGAGACAATGACAGGTTTAGGTTTTAGGTTTAGACAACGGATCAACATCATGGCACAAGGGTAGTAACCCATAAGTGCTCCATTCTAATTCTGATTCAAGCCTGAGTCCGAAGAATCTCTGCGCAGTGCAGAAGCTCCGTAGCACCGGCGAGGATCCTGAAATACTTTGGTTAGATTTTTAACTCCTAAGTTTGCCTGGGCAGCGCCGTTAGGCTACTTTTTTCGATTTCCAACTGCCAAGGGATTATTCACGTGCGCAACAACACACATTGGTGTTCCATCTCACTACAAACAGAGACCAGTCGAAAATACTATAAGTCCACGTGACAACTCCCACCCCCCCCCCTCCCTCATCTTTTATCGGGGCCTGAACCCTGGACCCCAGCACTCGAGACCATGTAGCCCCCAAACCAGAAACGTTCAGACAAGGGAGTCAGAGGCGATGTAAATAGGCATTGAATGAAGACAAGCATGCAGAAACCAGTAGCAGCGAAAAAAAAAAAAAAGACTACATGTCAGTGAACCCTACTCGGTATGTTGAGTATGGAGACTCTGAGATGACTGCTGCATTGAAGGATGAAACAGGAATGGGTAGGACCGTTGGGCTAGGATTTGGATGGGGCAAAAGTAACAGTAAGGTAAGAAATCCCTGATGGCATGAACAAACCGGCCTTAAAAAATTACTCTTCACAACAGATAAAACAGCGCGCCTTAACCAGATTTGCCATACTGGCTTTTTTTGACGCCAGATTCAACAAATTTGGCGCATCTGAAATTGAGTTGGCTTAAAATAATGAGTTGGCGTATTTTGGGTAGTAGTTTGGCTTATAATTACGTGTTTTTTTTTTTTTAATCTGGCAACCCTGGCCTCAACTAGTGTGCTGACTCCCTCCATGGCACAACAAAAGATTGAGAAATTCTCTCGTTGTCTTCAAAATATCGCTTTCCAGACACTTGTTTTCAACTGTTCTCTTTTCATTGTGTGAATTATTTACAAAATAATTAATAGAACAACGACTGTCTATTTTCGATGCTTGTGTTGATTTACTTTACTCAGTTTAGCTATAAAAGAAATTGTAGGCCGTCTTATCTAAAACTGCATCAATGCGTTTTTGGGGTCTTTTAACAATTGTTCAGAATTTGTTGAAACTTGCCCCGTCCACGCTACAACTGTCTTTTCCTGACCTCCAATCATCCAATGTAGCCAACCTTTATTGTGGAGACGGCACCTGATTGATTGAGCTACAGTGACCGGGATTTATTGATTAAGGCGTTCTTCCTTTTATGAAGTTGAATAAGTTTGCCTGTAGTGGCCTTTATCTCTGTGACACCTTCCATGTGGCCAGATTCTTCGCCGTACAAATGTCTTCACACACTGTATTTATCACACTTCAGTGGAGGGGGGAGGGGGTGGATACTGAGCCTGCGGATTTAGACCGCATGATTAGGGCAGTCCCCACGCACTGTGCCGGTTGGAATTGCATTTTTTACCTTCGACAGAAAAAGACAGTCCATCTTACCGATGTTTGGAACCTAGGTCTCCGGAATGTCAACAAAGTTATTCTTAACCATTCGACCAGCCGCTTCTTTGTCACTGTGTCAGGTTAGATGCATTGATTATAACTGGACATTGAGCGATTAGATCCATTGATTATAACTGCACACTCAGCGGTTAGATCAAGTGATTATACCCACACATATGCGATTAGATCTAATGATTATAACTCGATACTGAGTGATTAGATCCAATGATTATAACTGCGTATTCAGCGGTTAGATCAAATGATTATAACTGCATATTCAGCCTTTAGATCCAACAGTTATAACTGCACATTCAGCGATTAGATCCAACAGTTATAGCTGCACATTCAGCGACTAGATGTAATGATTATAACTGCATATTCATAATCATAGCTGCTAATTCAGCTATTAGATTAAGTTATATCATAACTGCACATTCAGCGATTAGATCCAACAGTTATAACTGCACATTCAGCTACTAGATTTAATGATTATAACTGCATATTCAGAATCATACCTGCCAAATTCAGCTGTTGGATTCAGTGATTATAACTGCACATTATCGGTCTGATACAATTATTGTAACTACATGCTCAGCACGATCTATTCCTTCAATTTGATAATTGCTGCTGTCTTCCAGTTATTTCAACTGAGGTACATCCTCCCCTCTCCCCGCCCCGCCCCGCCCCCCCCCCCACCACCACCTCCACCAACATATACAACCGTCACGTCTACTTATTTTCTGTAGTTTATTCTAATCTGCTGCTATCAGGGTGGCGTCGTCAATAAATTGCAGGTTATAGACATTTTTATCTTAAACTGCGATTCCCCCAAAAAATGATATCATTATATGTACCTCCCATTGGCACACAACATCATTTAATCCGACATGATTTTAGACTAACTTTGAAGATGTTAGACGCTTGAGCCCATTTAATTTTGGGTTATTTATACGATGGTCTCCTCATGTACACACCACTGGTAGTAGGTCAACTCCATTGAAAAGGTGTTGGTCTAGTATACCGTGGTCGAGGTTATGGGTGTCACAGTCTGTTGTCGTCTTGCATTTACTTTTTTAATTCCGAGAAAGAGACGGCCTCTGACATAGGTTTTGTCACTCTCTAAGGGGGTTGTGTGTTAGACCCAGTATCTATATGTTTCAGAAGTGTTAAAAGCTCTGGCTTGGTGAAATATACAACATGCGGTACCAGGGCGAGTGTGGAATATTCCCGTGACCTTGTGTGAAAGTCGGATCGCTCCAGGCCGACTTATCAGAAGTGAGGTAGTCAGTAGGTTATCCAATCAGAAGCGAGCTAGTGTGTAGCGATGTGTAAATGAGGAGACTAGCGTAGAATTTACCCAAGATTGTTATAATTTTAATAGCACATTCAAAACACATTTGTCTTTGAAACTGCAAACAGTTGTTGAATTTTTAGTAATTAAACTGGCTAGTTTAACTTAATCCCTAAAATACCTGGCCCCAAGAGCAAAGTGTGCAGAGCAAACTATGCGGAACCACGAAGGACGTGCAACTGACATGTGAGTTCATTGAGGCAACCCACCTGATGGTCTGATCTGAGCTTACGAAACTGAATGCAAAGAACAAAAAAGATAAGATACTCAGGTCCACCCCCCCCCCCCTCTTCTCACCCCAATCCTATCTTCAACAACCTTGTCTATCGTTTGTTTACTGTAGTTGTTTCTGGGATGTTGCATTATGACGCATGTTTTGAATATTAGGCCACAAACCGGAATCCCTGGCATATCTTCTATCGATATCATCCTACAGACAGGTCATAAGCACATAACATCCCTCAATCCCACACGTGAGAAATTCAGTTTCAACATTACTATATCTGAGCCACACTTCAAACATAGCTAGATGGTTTATGAAATCTAACATTTCTATTAACAACTCGGAGATAAAAATGAAATACATAATTTTTACAAAAAGCAACTTGACAACGACATTTTCCCGCACTGGTTCTGAGAGATATATAAAACCGAACGAAAAGTATATTAGCCAGCTTCACAGCATAACACACACACAAAAAAAACGTGAACGTTGTGGTTTTGAAGCCTTCTTCAGCACATACATAGATTAGACAATACTACACAAACACACAATATCACTTATCTTCGTATTGGGAGGCAGCCAGGTTGATATCTAGTCAATTGTTTTGTTCTGAGAGGCTCTGGGGGTGGGGTGGGGAGGGGGGGGGGGAGAGAAGAATAGACCTACTCTACTGCTCTTTAACAAGCCACCTGACTGCTAACGACTGCATATGAAAAGAAAATCACATCGTGGGAAATAAGAACCTGAAAAGAGCTATCAATGTATCTGGAAGAGACAAAGAAATTAATCAACACTAAAGCAGCCACAAGCGGAGATCCTATAAAACAACATCAAGAATATTCTTCATGAAATCGTAACAAGTAGTCTGTGCTCTGAATGGGTAGATGACATTCAGTCCCGTATGGTAGATTTTCTCAGCATGACGCACGTCGTCGAGATACCGCCCCTAATAGCCTCGCGCTTTAAGATCAAAAGTTCAAAGTATATTTTGATTTCACTGTTTATGCCGCCCCCTTTTCGGTGCCGCCATATACGACTGCATCTCTGTGGAATAACCGGGCACGGCCCTGACGACATTCATCAGTAGCAACTCGCCACCCTCACGTAGATCTACACACATGTCATGCTGGTGTAAAAGACAATAAACGAGGGGACCAACTGGCAGGTAAGACGCCATTACAGGTGGGAAGAAGCATAGACTGGGCCAGGGACACCGTCATAAAGAAATTCTGGGCAGACGGGGAACAACCTCCCACCCCCCCCCCCCACCCCTAATCCGAAAACCATAACTGAAAATGGTCTAGGTGGAGTTGGGTGGTGGTTCAACGGACACAGGCCTTGTTTACATTATTAATAATAACTTTCTGAACGTCAACTAAATATGATACAATTGAAATAATACGAAATGAAGAAACAAATACTAAACAATTACAACACTGTACTTGGTTGAGGGGGGGGGGGGGTAGGTTATTTCACCCGCTAAAAATAGTTGGGGGGGGGGGGGAGGGGCAGAGAAGCCGAAGCCTCGACGTTCAGGCGCCCATGAATTCAGCTGTATACTTAGTTTTGCAAGGTCTAGATCAGTGGATGATAACGAGTCTCTGAGGTCAACCAGAGTACATGACCTAGGACTGAAACTAGACGAAGCATGTCTATGCCATCTTCCAGGACAAGATAGGACTCATTTAAACAATCTACCGTCTGCGGAAGCACCATGTGACGGGAGATGCATCGCAGGACTGGACCTTCAAAACTATTCTATAATAACCAAATAAAGATAAATAATAAACAAGGAACCGAAAAAAATCATAATAAACAGACAAGAGCTGTGAATAGTTAAATTCGAAAATCACACTTAACCTCCCTCACCTGGATCTACACACCTGGTCATGCGGGCGTGAAGGGAAATGAGAGAGCGGACCAGCTGGCAAGCATTGCACTAAGGAATATGGGAAGAAGCATGGACAGAGCAGATATCGTTAACGCTATATGGACTGGGCTATTGGATAATGAGCAATCCCTGATACTAACACGACTGCGTGACATGGGAGTAAAGCACGGTGAAGTACATATATGCCGTCTTCGAGGCGTAAAAAGGCGACAATATAACCAGCTTCTCGCGGGAACAATTAATAGAAGAACTTTGGAGTGGCTGCTGCATCAGAGGACTGAGCACGCATGGGAATGCCCAATGTGCAGAGACGACGACTGTGATAACATAACATAACATCATGGATGGGCATCCTAAGCTACCCGGAAGTAACCCAAACATAACTCAGAACAGGAGCTAAACAAACAGCTAAAAATCAATACTTAGGAGTATAGGTATGACAGACATGCTCGGTTTTCGTTTCGGCGAAAAATTTCTGCCTGGCTAATTTAGAATTATCAAGAAAAGGTTTAAAACCGAACGAGAAGTATATCAGTAGGCTTCACACTAAAACGAACACGCGCACACACACGCGCACACACACACACCACACATCCACACACACTCACACACCACACACACACTCAACGTAAACGTTGTGGCTATGGAACCTTCATCAGCACATACATAAATAAAATAATGCCATACACACACACACAAAATCACTTAGCTTAATATCTCGAAGCGGCCAAGTCGATGTCTTGTTAGTAGACTGACTAGGAACGTGGGAGCGTAGAATAAATACCCCCGGGGGAATTCCAGGGACCGTAACTGGAGGGTGTTAGATAAAACAGTATGGGCAGTTAAGAATTTGAACGTTTATGAATTTTTGTGGTTCAAGTTAATGTAATCTAGAATTTTAACCTGGGTAAACATTCGATACTACAGTATTCAGAAGACACCGTCTTTATCTCCAGCACTCTCCTCAACAGCCAGCCAAGAGTGTCGGTACTGATTGTACGCCTTGTCGTCTGGGTAAATTCTCGTCTTGCCTTTCCCCCGAGTCTTTTGTGGTGCCCGGAACCCCCAGACACTCCCCACGTATATATATATATATATATAAACTATGGCTTGTTTTAGCTTCAAATAATTTCTTTATTTTAAATTTATCTCGGATTGTTACTAAGACAGTTCTTCCGCAAAATCTAATCTCTAATCTTATTACCCTGCCCTCCCCCCCCCCCCACACCACCCCCCATTAGTCGCTCATGTTTGATACTAGCATCACAATGGTGGCAAAAAATGTTTTTATGAGACTTGTTTTGGTGCCTGTCAGAAGTGGTCAGAACAGGACTAGAGTCCATAAGTGGACGAACAGCCAGAACTTTTCCGCCGGAGTTTACAGCCAGCTAAAGCGAAGAAGAAGAAGAAGAAAAAGAAGAAGTGGTTTTTGTTAGTTGTGTCACAACTTTGTGGGAAATCTGTTGACCTCTCTATTCATTCTTCCATCTCAACTGGAAATAGGAAATAAATATTTCAGGTCACGTGTTTATTTTATTGAGGTGCAATTTTAGCTTTAATTATACAGTGTCGTGCTGTTTGCGCACCCCCCTCCCGTCTCAGTCTTATCAATATCTATTTTTAAATTATATTTATCAAATTTGGTATTGGCTTTATTGGGATAGTTCTGAAGACTTTCCTAGCAATCCTAAAGCGGCTCCCATAAAGCCTCCACAGAATTTATATTTATGTGGATATACAATCTCATTAATTTCCGTGAACCATTAATGTGTAGCTGGAAAAGCCAGATTTCTGCCAGAGTAGCATTTTCATAAAAACTATACATGTCAATTGTGGAGACTCAACATCCAGACGGTATAAAGATACAACCGTAAGCCATTCTTCGTTGGCGTGATTACTTCATCGTTTGTTGTTCGACATTGTATAAAAGCCAATAAATACCGACAGCTGACAATCAAAGATGTGATATATGGTTTATGATGATTATATATCCCTTAAGTCGGTTTTGACGAATATAATTTGTTCAGATCTGATCTCTCTAATAATACTCAATGCCAAAACGGTGTTCTTTCAATACCAGCGTGCTGAAACGATTCGATCAGCTAAGTTTATCTTTGCAAAGACTTAGTCATTTAAAGTTATTTTGGCAAAGACTCAATCAGCTAAAGTTATCTCTGCAAAGACTCAGTCAGTTAAAATTATCATGGCAAAGATGACTCCGTTTTTCAAGCCACTGGAAAGGCAGACATACGGTGTTGAGCTAATATTTTTTTATATTACAATGAACACTTAATTACACTACCTGCTTTAAGTTCCAGGATACACATAATCATGCATTAAAGGATGATCTATAAGACCAAGATTTCTAATTGTGTGTTCACTCTTATGAATCATTCATTCAATTATTATCCTGTGGGCCCATTAGATGTCACATTGGGTTCGCAGTCTATTCCTCTATTCCGTTCTATGCTGTAAATCAGTTTAATATCATGGATGGAATCCAGTCCAGCAGCTTTGGCCTCTCTCATCAACGTCGGACTCAGGGTTTCGGTCGGGCGTGCTCGCCTCCTGAATCTCTTTATTTCCCATTTTAATGAATGTTTGGTGATTCTCGGCTGGTTTTTTCTCAGGATGTGTTCAATATACGGCCATCTTCTCTGTCTTAGACCTGTTTATTACTAGAGGTTGTCCAGACATTTATCTTATTTCTTCACTCCAGAAATCTATTCTGTAGATTATTTGTGAGCCATTAGTATGCAGGTCTGGCCACTGACTTCCACAGAGCAATTTTCATCCTTAACCGTAATTCGTGCACTCTGTGTACCACACACACCTTTACTTGTTTGTTTACCAGAATATCTTCCTTTCCTGCAGGTTTTTGTAACAAATACATTTTTTAGCAGGGTGGGTGTCTCAACCTTTCTTTTTTCTAATCCGGGCTTGGGACCGGCAATGGCGGAAATGTTATGAATTATCATTAGGATTTAGTCACGGCATTTCGGATAAGTCCACATGCCACCGGACTCCCCTTCAATAAATAGACCAGCGTCTCACGGCTAACAGTGCCATTTCTATGTGGATAACATCTCCAACGTCTGATTGTCTCTCCATCTCAACTGTGCCTCTCTTTACTCCTGCATTTCTCATTCTAAGCTACCTCCAAAATCATATGACTGTCCTCTCTCTGTTATTAATGTATTAATGTCGACGTCATCTATAGGTTAGCCCTTTGCAACGATGGCATCGCCAGCCAATCTCTCAGCTCTTTAATGTCTTCTGTCTGTCTTTGTCACATAGGAAACAAAGCACGGATCCTAGCTGACTTGGAAAAATCTAATTTTATAACCATTATTTAATGTACCAGACCAATCAAAGTGGCTGATACTGTTTAAAGGCGCAGATATCGCAGTCTAGTTGTTAACCACAACACAACGAGCAAACCACCCTTTTGAAGAAAAAAAAAAGGAAAAATGTTTCTGCTCGCTGGAGAATCGAACACCGATCACCCGGCGTACCAAACAGACAGCTTATCAACTATACTAGCGAAGACTCAGTAATTTCGTTCAAACGAAATTATATAATAAAAGAAAGCATAGTTCGTAGTGTTCCTGTTCTATATTTCTAACTACATGACCTCTCAAGTCCCTAACTACGACCTCTTGAGGCCCTGAATGGGATTTTTTTGTCTTCGAATAATAAGGGACCAGTATTCGGAAGAGTGCCAACAAGTCATCCATCCACTTCTATAAACAAGTGATAACAAACATCTTAAAACAGTCACACACTGGCAAACACTGAGCCTTGCTTCTTCACAAAATCATCAACAACTAGTACTTATACTAAACAACAGAACTGTCGGTTTGGGGATGTGTAAGATTAATCTGTTCTTTCTTTGCCCATGGCGCAAATAAATGTGGCCAGAACAGGCTAGCTTAGGGGTGATAATCGTTACTGTCTTAGATTTATGGCCAACTTCGAGAAGCGTATTTTCCCAGACAGGCTTGTTTTGTTTCAAACTCAACCACTTCCTGCAGTTTTTAAAAACACTACGGTATAATAAATGAGGTTTAACACCGGTTCTTTCTACCGTTGGATGTCTTTGAAATTACGTCATTATTCAACCTTTAATAGATGACTAGAGTTTTGGTTGCCGGTTCGTAGAGACGTCTGAATGCTATGTTTCAGGGATTATTAGGATCCGAGGTTTAAACAGGAAGCGGTCTTAGATATGCGGTCTTGCTGCTCTTTGAACATAATTCTTTTTTTTTTTGAGACAGAATAATTATAGTAGAGTTCAGAAATAGACTTTGTGGAGCTCGTTTCTTTGTCTTTTAGAAAACACGAATCTGTTTTTTTTTTTTTGCTAATGCTTGTTCGTGTATATATGGTGAGTGAAAAAGGCATTGAATTAAAGTAACCAGTTATGTTTTAGTTGGTTTTTACATTTCTTTTCTATGCGATGGTTCTATAGCAAATGGAGTCGCCGCAAGACATTCAGGCCGGAATTCTGGATTTGAAGAGATGATTCCAGAAGAAGATTACATGACTGTATTTGCACATTCTATAACACGAATAAGTGTTTTGTATCTGGGAGCGGTGGAAGAGGGGAGCGGTGGAAGAGGGGAGCGGTGGAAAAAAAAGGGGGGGGGGGGGAAATTGGGGCATCTCAGAAATTAAAAAAAAAATGCATAGTGTATTTTTAAGTAAAATAATAAAAGACCCGGTCTTATTTCTGGAGAAACGCAGGAGAACCAAATCTCACATCACCTCACTGTGTAACAAGGCTGGATTTCAAGCAGTGGTGGTTCGTACAGAGGCACTAGAGTCCTGCAGCACATTTTATGTTCACTCGATCTTATCGATAACATTTACCATAACAACTCTTTTTTTTTTCTCTCTCTCTATTTACTATATAATCCACAAGCCGCTTAATTCAGTAACCATCATCCCTAGTATATGAAAAAAATTAAAAAATCATTGTATTGAACTGCACTTTTCACAGTTCCAGAGACACAGTTTTCGGTTGTTGTGGCACATTTGCATATGTCGGAGATTTAAAAAAAAAAAAAGGTGCAAAAAAGGTAGACTGGGTGATTTTCCCAGATGTCTTTGTGCTGAGTTCAGGTCAATCAACCTAAAATGGATGCCAGCAAGTCTTATGGACAGCAAAAGCTTTAGGGTCATGCTGACCAATGACCACAGCACGGCCAATCAGTGATAAATATATGCAGTCAGGTTAAAAAGGCCATCTACTTTACTTTTTAGTTGACGACTTAACTAGATAAATAAAGACATTCATGGAAATAAGCATGCAGTAACTTACTCTTTATCCCGGACGTCGGGAAGGCTTCGATGCAGAGAGATCATATCACTGGCGAACTGGTTGTAGGCGTTGTTCTTCCAGCCTTCATCAAATTTCTTTCTGTCTTCTACAGAAAGTTTATCTTTGTCAATGGCGACACCTTTTCCGTTTTCACCTGTAAATTTAGTATGGCGAGATTATGCAGTTATATATATATATCATCATCATATAGCAGGTCCTTTGCAGAACGTCGCTCTCATCACAGTCTGTCTGTAAGAAACTCGGTCTCTTGCCAGTTCTCCCGCCTCATGAACTTTCACACTCAAGGAGTCACTTATATCCTGTGCCCATCTTCTATTCGGTCGGCCCCTGCCCCTCCTTCCTTCTGCTATAATTTTTTAAATATATATAAGAAAACGAATGTCTCTATGAAAAACATGGACAATAAAAACAGGAAAAGACAAATCCTGAATGTAACAAGAAATGAAGATACAGTATCAGGAAACAAGCTTGGTTAGACCTAATGTAAAGCTACATCAACAGTCAATGGGTCAAATGGATCGGACATGTGTCGACACTGCTATACGAAACTGCACCGCAGGGAGCCCTGCTACTTAGTTAAAATGGAAGCAGGAATTGAGGTCAAAATCATACAAGCGATAGACAGAATATATGACGCCGCGAATGCTTAATCTAGGTAGCACACATCAAGGCTTATACCAGCCAGATGCCTCTGCAGAGACTTACGTTGAAAGGCAGATTGTGTAGTAGGAACAAGGAAAAAAAAAAAAAAAATTCCTGTGTTTACTTTTGTAATAAGCTGGAAAAAAACTGTTTAGCAGCTCAACGATTATATTTAATCTGGTTTAAAAATGACCGAGAGGCCACAGGAACAGCTTTTAGTTTAAGACAGTAAAAAGCGGAAAAAATCTGGCCACTGGGTATAAAAAAAGAACTGACTGAGTATTTGCCTTCTATTTGACTTCCGGACGGACCCTGTGGAGACCTACCCGTCTATTGTAGCTCTGCACTTAGGGCTCGCCGATTACTATGTTTTTTAGTTTTTGTTTTGCAGTTCCGTGTTTTTTTTTTTTTTTTTAGATTTTGCTTGGTGTGTGTCAGTGAAGATTTGATATGGTTTAAATGCATTTTTGTATCAAGGACGGTAGTCTCATTTGTGATAGTAAGTCACTAGACGGGAGTCTCATTTGTGATAGTAAGTCACTAGACGGGAGTCTCGTTTGTGATAGTAAGTCACTAGACGGGAGTCTCATTTGTGATAGTAAGTTACTAGACGGGAGTCTCATTTGTGATAGTAAGTCACTTAACACGAGTCCCATGTAAGATAGTAGGTCACTAGATGGGAGTCTGATTTGTGATAGTAAGTCACTAGATGGGAGTCTCATTTGTGATAGTAAGTCACTAGATGGGAGTCTCATTTGTGATAGTAAGTCACTAGATGGGAGTCTCATTTGTGATAGTAAGTCACTAGATGGGAGTCTCATTTGTGTTAGTAAGTCACTAGATGGGAGTCTCATTTGTGATAGTAAGTCACTAGATGGGAGTCTCATTTGTGATAGTAAGTCACTAGACACGAGTCTCATGTAAGATAGTAGGTCACTAGACGGACGTCTCATTTGTGATAGTAAGTCACTAGACACGAGTCTCATGTAAGATAGTAGGTCACTAGACGGACGTCTCATTTGTGATAGTAAGTCACTAGACGGGAGTCTCATTTGTGATAGTAAGTCACTTAACACGAGTCCCATGTAAGATAGTAGGTCACTAGACGGGAGTCTCATTTGTGATAGTATGTCACTAGACACATACAGTCACATACACTCAAACACACTCCCCCATACGCACACTTATATATGCCCTCATATACTGTTGATCTGTTGATAACTTCTGCTACCATCAATGATGAACTGCATTTCTAATGTCGGACTGTTTGTGTTAGCACTTCTGATGGCTACAGTAGGCTTTTAATGCGTGTGTATGCTAGATATCTGATAATCTGGTAATCTGGTAATTTTAATTTCAGCTTCATAGCAAACGGGTCATCCCATCTTTGCTCCGCTCCTGTGCCAATGAAAAACACACAGAATGTTTATCGCAGTCCCTTGTGGAAAGACTGACAAACTGCTGTCTCAGCAAATCTAGCATACACTCGCATTAAAAGCATATGGTAGCCATCCGAAGTGCTAACACAAACAGTCTGACGTTAGAAATGCAGTTCATCATTGATGGTAGCAGAAGTCACCAAAAGATCAGCAGTTGCACACGCGATCAATTTTAATCAAATAATGGCCCCACCAATATTGCGACAACCGGCATCGCGCCATTTTCTGAATCTACAAATCACACCACCACGTTGGTCAGTCGAAAAACATATCAAATGAAATCCGCAGCTCACAGTGTCACGCCATGCACTCAACTCATAAGCTGGGTAACGAAACTATATACTTCCAATCTACAAATGGAGCAAAAAAGCAACGGCCACAGTCTGGCAGAAGCAAAAAAATTTTGCCTCGGCTCAAAACAGTGGCAGTGCCTAGTGTTCATTTGGACCTGAAGCATTATGTGAGGGTTAATAAACTGTCACCCCAGCAGTACCCTACTATTAGCTGGGGAAGGGATTTAGGACATTACATCCACCAACAAGCGTCGCCCCAACAACGACCTGACTGCCTTCGTTAACGACTGTTCACCCAACAGCCATGCAGTTCTTTGGCACGAAGGAGACACCTTGAACTTGGGTTTCGGACTGCGGACTCCCTACACGAAGATATATGTGTGCTACTGGTGTCCCGTAGCAAAAATACACTTTTGTGCAATGATTGAGAAAGACAACGCGTGAAGATTCTTGAAAGCCTTTTGTCGTGGCATGGTGGGATATCAGTATGTAAACTAACTGGAGTTCGCAGATTGTAGAGGCAAGTCGACGCGCCAGTCGCTGAAATTAAAATGTCAGAAATCGAAACACGGAATTTCGCACTTTGAAAGAAGCCTAACACAGAAAATAAGATTAGTACTAAAGAAGTCAATATCTTCAATGATCTGAGTACTTTGATAACAGCAAACAGAAGCATTAAAGAAGAAGCGTGGATGTACATATAGAAAATATTGATCTGCTTCTTCTTCTTCTGCGTTTATCCGAAGATTTAAATGCATTGTGCCCGTTTACAGCATAGCTGCGATATTTGTAACATTCGGCCGACACATTCGACTTATGCAGGCATTTGTTGACCGGGTTAACATCCTGGAGATATTTATACATTTGTGACAATAACAAAAATCAATAAAAGTGTGTGACATTTTACAGGGAAAGAACAAAAGCGATGGAAAAGAAAACTGTCATCCAGATTGTTTCACATAGTGGTCATACAGTTTAGTTCGCGATCTGAAAGTTGTGAAGTTTGGGTTTGTTTCAATGATGCGTATTTGAGTTTAAGAGTGCTGTTTTTGTGCAGATCCATGGGAATCGTCGCTGCAGCTATGGAGTTCGTACTTTGAAATATGAAATAATCATGCAGCTAATCGTTCTGCGGATAGAGACACACACCTATGTGGGATACTCTGGTTCACAAAATCCATCTTCTCGGAAAAATTAGACTTTAAAGTAATTAACTACTTTTAAAATTTGAGTACTTTGATAAACAACAGCCATGAGATACATCCAATAAGTTAAGTGTGAAACAACCCATTTAAATATGTAATTTCGCATGATAACAAATATTTCATATAAGTGTTCGTCATCAAGTCGGGTGAGCAAGAGAGTTTTCAAAAACTGACAAAAGCCATTACTTCTCTGCTTCTTTTGTCATACTACTTGTGCAAAAAAAAAAACGTCAGAGAGATGAGTCATATGAAGTTTACTGTCTTTTGTCATACTGCTTGTGCAGTAAAGCGTCGGAGAGAGGAGTTAGATGTAGTTTACTGTCTTTTGTCATACTGCTTGTGCAGTAAAACGTCGGAGAGAGTAGTTAGATGTAGTTTACTGTCTATTGTCATACTGCTTGTGCAGTAAAGCGTCGGAGAGAGGAGTTAGATGTAGTTTACTGTCTATTGTCATACTGCTTGTGCAGTAAAGCGTCGGAGAGAGGAGTTAGATGTAGTTTACTGTCTTTTGTCATACTGCTTGTTCTTCGGAGAGAGGAGTTAGTCTGTCTTTTGTCATACTGCTTGTGCAGTAAAGCGTCGGAGAGAGGAGTCAGATGTAGTTTACTGTCTGTTTTCATACTGCTTGTGCAGTAAAGCGTCGGAGAGAGAAGTCAGATGTAGTTTACTGTCTATTGCCATACTGCTTGTGCAGTAAAACGTCGTAGAGAGGAGTCATATGTAGTTTACTGTCTATTGTCATACTGCTTGTGCAGTAAAGCGTCGGAGAGAGTAGTTTACTGTCTTTTGTCATACTGCTTGTGCAGTAAAGCGTCGTAGAGAAGAGTTAATAGTGGTTTACTGTCTCTCACTAGTCGCATAGCTTGCGGTCATACTGCGTTTCTGCATTGTCTCTTTTACTCCCTCCAACAACACTTTCTTGGTCAGCCTCTTGTCTTGTAGCCTGCTGCTCTTATGTAATACACTCTAGCTGCTGGCTGATTTTGTACCATTCTGACCATATGACCAAACCATTTGATTCTTTCATGATCTATTAAATCATTTACCTGTACTGTGCCTAGCGTTGTTCATATTTCTTGATCGGTGACGCTATCTCTTCTTGTTTTCCACGTCGGATTTAAAATAAACCTCATCAGGCATGCCCTTATTTTGTTTTTATGTTTTTCTAGAACCGTGTATGGCTGGCACTGACAGCACACAGTGGAATAGGGCATTTATCAGCTGCAAAGCCAATACTGATTTATGGAAGTGAATCAAGGACAGTCAGCGCACAGGTTAAAAAAAATTGGACGCATAAAGAAAAAAATTATATTCGAAAACAAATACCTGAGGAAATTTTATTAAATGGAATAAAAAGAAATGTGGACAACTGACGTTATAGCAGTAATAGAACTAAGAAGATTGCGATATACCGAGGCAATTCATGAGAGAGGTCAATAGAGAATCATCATACACTGAAAAAAGAGTCGTAACATAACGAAAAATAAAAAATAAAAACACCAACAAATCACTTGACTAACTATTAAACAGACAAAACGATCTGCTTTCAATATCAAATATGTGTACTGTCTTCAGAAGACAGAAGAACAAAAGTCACAACAGAAATGAAATGTTTACGTACTATGCTAGGTGTAACGAGGAAAAATTGACGTAAGAACGATGATATCAGGTGTAGAATCGGCACAGAACCAATTCTGAATTTTATAGGTAGACAACAGAACAAATGGTGTCGCCATGTAACAAGATTTGCAGCAGACAGAGAGTAGTGTTATACAGATACAGTGGTAACAGACCCAGAGGTCAGTTAATGGACAGCAGACATATAAGACACAGAAAAGTACTGTGCACAAAGCGAACAGAAGAGCCCATTCTAGAGATCTCTCCTTCCCCCTGACGCCGTGAGGCATTCCAGGAATAAAGAAAAGAAGAAGAAGAAGAAGAAGAAAAAGAAGAAAAGAAGAAGAAGAAGAAGAAGAAGAAGAAGAAGAAGAAAAAAAGAAGAAAAAGAAGAAGAAGAAGAAGAAACTATGAAATAATTAACCAACCATGAATCAACCAACTAACAAACCAACCATTTATATTACTAATAAATCTTCCTATCAACCAATTAACTTACCTTATAGCCAGTCAATCGATTACGCAACCAACCAGCTACAAATTAACTATTCAGTCAACTGTCCTGTCAAACAAGCTGGCAACCATTGACACGCTAAAACATAAACCGCGGGTGAATATTTCTAAACTCACTTACCGCCGTTAAAAAACAAATAACAGAAGAACAATTCTGTTAAAACAAGCATACATATTAATTACAAATACTCACCCGGTGCATTAGGGTCACTTGTCGTTTTCACCACCGTCTGTATATTTTGTACATCCGGTCTGTTTTTGTTTTCGACTTTCATGTCCACTTTGCCGACTTGCTTTACTTCGTGGTCAATGTTCACATCCAATGGCTTTAGTTGCCTCTTGTTCTCCTGAAAACCCAAGTCAACGTTGTGAGCAGGATCTGCTTGGGGCTGCATCTGAATCACATGTAGATTTCTGTCACGGCCAGGCAATCTACCCATCGGATCAGCCTGATCTATTGCTTCTAGGTGCCTCTTCTCGTTGGTCTCTGGGAATGGCAGTGTCCTGTCACTATTGGCAGTGAAGACGACCAGAGACACCAGGTACAAGATAGGAATGCAAATCAGTATCTTCAGTAGGAACGCTCGTTTTCTTCTAATGAAGCTCGCCATCTTTCTTCAGTGTAAAACCTGGCGAGTGGGGAAAGTACCAACGAGTGACCAGCTTGTGTAAAGAGGCGGTAAGAAAATTTATTACTTGCAGGTCACTGCAGAGAAGCTAAGAATGTGTAAACTAATTATGTACGTGTCGTTTCGAGGTGTCGAAGTTATCGACGACTGTAGGCTCTTCTTTGCCCAGCTGGCGTTTCTCACAAACGACTACGTCGTTGATGTGTTTACAAGAAAAACATCTTCAGGCTGTACACGTTAACACAAATTGTTGAACAGTGTTTTACAACAGACGGTGGTCACACACAGCATTATAATTGTGTAAAGTTTATATTTCTCATTACAGTCGCTTTTGGTTTAATTGGAATTCACGAGATCTTATCTTTATTTATTTCACTACAAATCCATCACATTGAAACCAAAATGGCTTCTAGTGGAATTTAAAATGTGCTTGCTTATGTAAATTTTTTTATTCAAATTGTTGATTCACAAATTCCAAAACAAAGCTGCAAGTTTAACATGCGGTATTCCTCGATGTCAGTTTGAACCAGTATTTTAAAAATATATGCAGCTTTAAAATTTCATACGTTTCAGTTTCAGTATCAATTTATAGAATAAAACTCTGGCCATCATAGATTTTCCAACCCAGATTGCACATTAAACATTTGAGCACTGAAGATTTCAATTCTAATCAATGTTTAGAAATGAATATACAGGCTTAAAATATAAACTTTAAAGTTTATTGTTGGTCTAAACTCTGTGAGACTGACATTTGAGCTTCGTAGATTCCCATAAATATTAGGGCTTAAAAATACTTTGTATATGAAAAATGTACTTTTGAGGTTCTAGCCTATTTCTGTATATTTAAACTCGGACCAACATACATTTACCAAGCCCAACTGTAGATTTAACATTTAGGGCCTCCTAGATTTACACACAACACTGTTTGCGAATGGAGAGACCACTTCAGCTTCAATGACGGTAGATCCGTCACTACTTATCCCGGATGTAACAGAAGTCTGCTGATCCAGTCTTCCAAACTCAGCTAACGGGAAAAAGCCATAATCCCAGGCAGACTCTGAAAAAAAAAAAGACAGACACTTCAATAAAAACTTTCCATCAAGTTTGGCTCACCATATTTTCCAGTTCCTGTGAGGGCTTTAGTTATAACCTTCAAATTAAAACAAGAATGATGTACTCCGGAATCCGGCGAACATTAAATCAATAAGCACAACAGGCCGCTCAAGTCCCCAATAAATCTTCCTTGCCGGACGAGTACGTCATTTACCCAGAACTGGCTTTCACTGAAAATAAGTCTCAAAGTCGTGGCCGTTTCCTGTGAGAGAATGTTCGGCCCAACACCCAATCAATTGCAGTGAGAAGAGGATTAAGGCAGATCAGCGTGGAGCACACTGCCATAATGGAAGGAATGTCAACGAGGAAACAATGTTACCGCTGGCAGAGAGTAAAGCTTGTTTCCAGCTTGGCTCGTTTCCTTTACTTCACGAAGAGGCAAAGTATTCATTGGAGTACACAACATTCACTGATTCAGGTTAGCAGGGTAGGGGTAGTATCCTCTATAAAAGGCGAAATAAGGTGCCTCTTTCCCTCCCTAGCCTGCTGGGACACCCCTGGGCAAGGCGGAATAGCTGTTCCACTCTAACCGTCCCTTCCCTCTCCCGGCCACCATAAGGTTAACGCCAAATGTGGCGACACCTGTTGGGCTGGGCTTGAAAGCAGCCGTCAGATAGTTCTTGGTCATGATCTCAAGTGGGAGCCGACGTGGTGTAGCGGTCAGACGATCGCCTGCGGATCTGAGGGCCATGGGTTCAGATCCTAAAGGAGCCGGACTTTAAAAAAAATAACCTTAGCTCTCTGGAGGACCCAGCCTTAAATAGGCCAGGTAACATCTCGGGAAGTCAAGGCGGTCGGCGTGATATTGACCACATTACCCACCGAGTGCCAATCCGTCTATAAAATATTGTTCTAGTCATATATTCCCAATACGCTTGAAGAAGGTTATTCATCACTGCTTTCCTTCTTGGCCTAGGTTTGGTTCGAAGGAACCAAGAGAGAGAGAGAGAGAGAGAGAGAGAGAGAGAGAGAGAGAGAGAGAGAGAGAGAGAGAGAGAGAGAAAGAGAAAGAGAGAGAAAGAGAGAGAAAGAGAGAAAGAGAATATCCACATTTAAAGAAGACTTTTCATGGGAAGCATTTCGCATAGTTTTTTCCATAGCAAACTATTGCAGCGCACAACTTTTCCCGCGATTATGTTGACTTCCAGAAATGTGGCTTCTGCAAGTCACATTTTGCACTGCCAGCAAAATCAAAGTCCCGAAGTGGACGAACAACCAACATCCATCCTTCGATGAACACTAAGAAAAAGAAGAAGAAAGAAAGAAAGAAAGAAAGAAAGAAAGAAAGAAAGAAAGAAAGAAAGAAAGAAAGAAAGAAAGAAAGAAAGAAAGAAAGAAAGAAAGAAAGAAAGAAAGAAAGAAAGAAAGAAAGAAAGAAAGAAAGAAAGAAAGAAAGAAAGAAAGAAAGAAAGAAAAAGAAGATGAAGAAGAATTGAAAAAAGAAGAAGAAGAAAAAGAAAGAGGAAGAAGAAAAAGAAGAGCTGAGTTGAGTTGAGTCAAGAATTAACATCACTGCACCTGGGGCATTCCCATATGCGCCCCGTCCTCATCCTCAGTAGCCGGCGCAGAGTTCCAAGATGGAAGATGGACCGCAAAAAAATCAGGGACACTGAAAAGTACTATACACAAAGCGAACAGAAGGGCCCGCTTTAAAGATCCTCTTCCTTCCCTGACGCCGCAAAGCATTTTAGTAGGAGAAAAGAAGAATTAAGAAGACTAAATGCCTAGACACGACACCCGACTTTTTTTCTGCAATCAACAGTTATCAGAGCTTCACAGTTAGTTTCGGGTGATCTGGTGAAAGATTCAGTGTTGCCACTTTGGATGTTTTACATCCATATTTAGATGTTTTCCCATCCACTTAGATGGTGTTATTTCACCTTTAGATGGTAGATGTTTTCTATATGTTTTTATTTGGAGTGAATTTATCAAATCTAACCTAAGAAACAGGATGACATTTGGCCTCTTAAATGCTATCTTGACAATAAAATTCGGCCTGATAAGAGTAGAAAAAAGCTGTTACACTTAACAGCTCCATGATTGGGTATTAACAGAAATTGGAACAGCTAAAGCATACCAGAGTCATTTTGGATCTGAAGCTTCAACTTCATCATCCAAGCTAAGTTTATCCTGTGGATCTTGTGAGGCAGACATCAGTAAAGATGGGGACATGATTCTATAGGGTAAATCATATCAATTGCTATGTAATTTGTTACTTTTTCCATTCGGATGTTTTTTCTAGATGTTTTCCCACGCACATTTAGATGTTTTTAGATATTTTTTGACTCCGTTTTGGATGTTTTTTTTCAAAGATAAGTGGCAACACTGGAGAAATGTGGTTTTGTTTCTGGGATCCAACGAGTGGAAGTCAGGGGGCGATGCTCTCGGAAAGCCTCTTGTTTTAGACTTGATCTTTTAGTATTGACAGATGTAAGTGGCTTACGTAATGAATTAATAGCTCATCCAATCCATATTGGAAGGTTTTCAGTTCTGACGTAGGCTGTACGCAGGCAGATAACAGGGGTCATCATTTAATGTTGATGTGCCTCATTTCCTTTTATTTGATCTGTTGCTGCTTGCGGTTGCCGTTTCTTCTTCTTCTTCTCCTCTTCGTTCTTGTTGCCGTTGTTGTTGTTGTTGTTGTTGTTGTTGTTGTTGTTGTTGTTGTTGTTGTTCTTCTTCTTCTTCTTCTTCTTCTTCTTCTTCTTCTTCTTCTTCTTCTTCTTCTTCTTCTTCTTCTTCTTCTTCTTCTTCTCCTCCTCCTGCTCCTTTTGAGTGTGGACATTCACGCCTGCCTATTTTTTGTTCCGAGATAGTCTAAATGCATGTAGAAAA